>NC_069451.1:35028828-35066759 GCF_026875155.1 Cherax quadricarinatus | reverse complement strand
AAAGTACAGATGTGGTCTTAGGAATTACAGTGTCACTTGGCATATCGGGACACCTTAGGAGCTAAGAATCAATAAGAAAAGCCAACATTCACAGTATCCAGTGCTGAACTAAAACCCCTTACGCCACCGTCTCGCTTAGTAGACATCATGGAAAAATGAATTATAGCTCAGGACGCACATGATGTCAGACACAATCAAAGCGAATATGATTCCAAATAAAACGTTGTCTACCAGCAACAAACGTAACGAAAAAAAAATATCAAACAAACCAAGCAGGCAGCAATGTTATGACTTAGTTCCTCGACCTTTTCTTCTATAGAAGTTCTTGTGTTCTCTGTGCAACGACATTCGGAGTCAAAGTCCAGGATCTGGTATGATAATTCAGGTCACAAAAGCTATTGTCAAATGCTCATTAAACATAACAAAAGTAGCACCAGAAAGACCTCAGTAAAAGCTTATCGCGCACTCCTGAAAGGTTCCCCGGTGTACTTTGCCAACAATTCCTGTCAGTTTATTCCAGTCAGCCATTTTAAAGGCCAAGCTTAATGACCACTAACCCTTCCGTCTGGCGCAGTTTTTCCTGGTAGCTGAGACAAGGAGTAAGAGGAAAGAGGGAGAGTCTGAGTGGTAGGGAAGAGTGAAGATAAGTGGCATACAACAGCTTCGTCACAGTGAGAGCTGTGTCACTTCCTGACAACAGCGTCCTCATAGTGAGAAATGCGCCACTTCCTGACACACTAGCGTCCTCATAGTGAGAGATGCGTCACTCACTGACACACCAGCGTCCTCATAGCGAAAGATGCGTCACTCCCTGACACAACAAACGTCCTATAGTCGAAAGATGCGTCACTTCCTGACACAACAGCGTCCCTATAGTGCGGATGCGTCACTCGCTGACACAACAAGCGTAATATAGTGAGAGATGCGTCACTTCCTGGCACAACAGCGTCCTCATAGTGAGAGATGCGTCACTCTCTGACACAACAGCGTCCTCATAGTGAGAGATGCGTCACTTCCTGACACACCAGCGTCCTCATAGTGAAAGATGCGTCACTCCCTGACACAACAACGTCCTCATAGTGAGAGATGCGTCATTTCCTGACACAACAGCGTCCTCATAGTGAGAGATGCGTCTCTCTCTGACACAACAGCGTCCTCATAGTGAGAGATGCGTCACTTCCTGACACAACAGCGTCCTCATAGTGAGAGATGCATCACTCTCTGACACAACAGCGTCCTCGTAGTGAGAGATGCGTCACTTCCTGACACAACAGCGTCCTCATAGTGAGAAATGCGTCACTTCCTGACACAACAGCGTCCTCATAATGAGAGATGCGTCACTCTCTGACACAACGGTCTCATAGTGAGAGATGCGTCATCATGAACAACAGCCGCCTCATAGTGAAAGATGCGTCACTCCTGATCACAGCGTCCTCAGAGTGAAAGATGCGTATCCCTGAACACCAGGTCCTCATAGTGAAAGATGCGTATCCATGACACAACAGGGTCTATAGTGAAAGATGCGTCACTCCAGACATACCAGCGTCCTCCTAGTGAAAGTATGCGTCACTCCCTAACACAAACAGCGTCCTTTTAGGGGGGAGAGATGCGTCCTCAAGACACACCAGTGATCCTCATAGTGAAAGATGCGTCATTCCCTAACACAACAGCGTCCTCATAGTGAGAGATGCGTCACTCACTGACACAACAGCGTCCTCATAGTGAGAGATGCGTCAGTCACTGACACAACAGCGTCCTCATAGTAAGAGATGCGTCACTTCCTGACACTAGAACCTTCGCATTAAATGATCACATCAACACATATCATCATCCTGATAGTGACAGCAGAATCACTTTCTCACATACCAACTCACAACACACAGTGTTGTGACAGGACCAACACCCAACAGTGTTGTCATAGTGAAAGTTTAGTCGCCTCCTGACATAACAACTTTCACATTACGTGGAGATAAAGGGTATAAATACTGATACGATAGAAGAATAGAAATAATTACACCTTGTAGTGTTGTTTAATTTCATTCTGCTCCCCGTTTGGTGTACTAGCCTCCGCAAGCAGTATATATCATTCCGTAACTACGCCTCCGCTAGTCGCAGTGTTGTTATTAATAAATACCCTCGTTCGTGGTTCATCTATACGATAATATATATATATATATATATATATATATATATATATATATATATATATATATAGATATATATATTTATAAATATATATATATATATATATATATTTATATATTATTTTATATATATACATATATGGTGTGTGTGTGTGTGTGTGCTGTTGTGTGTGTGTGTGTGTGAGTGTGGTGTGGGATGTGTATATATGTCGTGTCGATTAGGCAGAACTTGCGAGTATTGGCTTATAGCAACGTTCATCTGGCCATATAGAAAAGTTAAAATATGTGTAAGCAATAATTTCGCCAAAATCATCTGGAACCTAACGAAAAAATATTTTTCACTGTGTTTGTTTAGTATTAAATTACTGTAAACAATCTAAAATATATTTAGTTGGGTTAGACTAAAATAAATTATCTTGTTTAATAAGGTTAAGGTAGTTTTCTTAAGATCTTTTGGTGCAATATATTAAATTTTTTTACATCAATATTAATGAAAAAATATATCTTTAGACGTATAAGAGAAAATTTTAGAAAAGACTTAATTTTAAATGAGTTCTTGCTAACTGACCAGTTTTAATATTCGGCACGACATATATATATATATATATATATATTATATATATATATATATATATATATTTATATATATAATATATATATATATATATATATTTATATATATTACTATGTATATATATATATCTTCCTCTTGTAATTTACGCTTTAATATGTGGTTATTTATAATCTTAAATACAATAAACAGATACATAGCTTCATTTCTGTCGGTGAAAGTTGTCTTAACATTGTAGTAAACTCGTAAGACAACATTTCCCACTATTATTCTCATATATAGAGGGAAACGGGTGAGTCCAAAGGTGTGACACAGCACCTATGGAATGGCAGACAACCTGGTGCGAGCCAGGGCCGGGAAAGCCCTACTGAAGAAAATAAATGGTATAAAATACCGACACACTGGAAACAAACACATATGCAGTTTAATGAGTGTGACTTGAAAAAGCCAACTGTGTGGGCGAAACGTTGTCAATAAAGGATCACATTAAACTGCATATGTGTTATGTTTCCTGAAAGCCCTATTATTAGCGACACTAAATCTGTACTGGTAAATACTTCTCTAATGTAGAGTTACAGTAACTTCTGCTTATTCATATCTTTAGAGAGGAGGAGGAGGAAGAAAGGAGGAGGAGGAGAGAGAGGAGGAGGAGGAGGAGAGGAGGAGAAAGAGGAGAAATAAGAAAATAACTTTTTTAGGATTGGGTTAGTAACCCAAAATGGGTCAATCAATGAGGCTTATTTGTCCCTTGGGTATCTTTTCCAGGTCTTCCGCAAAGGTGTTTCCCATAACCATCGACTGACTCACAGATATATAGACTTACTGCTAGGTAACAGGGGCAGTATATAGTACTAATAAATACTTGGATGGTAGTTATCGGTTACTACCTGGGTATTAGTTGTTGGTAACTACCTGGGTGTTAGTTATCGGTAACTACCTGGGTGGTTGTTATCTGTAACTACCTGGGTGGTTGTTATCAGTAACTACCTGGGTGGTTGCTATCAGTAACTACATGGGTGGTTGCTATCAGTAACTACCTGGGTGGTTGCTATCAGTAACTACCTGGGTGGTTGCTATCAGTAACTACCTGGGTGGTTGTTATCAGTAACTACCTGGGTGGTTGCTATCAGTAACTACCTGGGTGGTTGTTATCAGTAACTACCTGGGTGGTTGCTGTCAGTAACTACCTGGGTGGTTGCTATCAGTAACTGCCTGAGTGGTTGCTATCAGTAACTACCTGGGTGGTTGCTTATCAGTAACTACTGGGTGGTTGCTATCAGTAACTACCTGGGTGGTTGCTATCAGTAACTACCTGGGTGGTTGTTATCAGTAACTACCTGGATGGTTGCTATCAGTAACTACCTGGGTGGTTGCTATCAGTAACTACCTGGGTGGTTGCTATCAGTAACTACCTGGGTGGTTGCTATCAGTAACTACCTGGGTGGTTGCTATCAGTAACTACCTGGGTGGTTGCTATCAGTAACTACCTGAGTGGTTGCTATCAGTAACTACCTGGGTGGCTGCTATCAGTAACTACCTGGATAGCAGTAATATGTAAAATGTGACTCACGAAATCGCAATGACACGGTTACAAACAGACCATGGTACGGGTGGGGAAGGATCTCGCGGCAAGTGAGTCGTGTAAAACTCCACATTATGCTGGCAATAACACGAGTTACATTATCCTTCATATCAAAGTCCTGCTAATTTTTTCTTTGAAACATTCGGAAATTTATTTATTTATTTTTGTATTTTACTTATTTTTTACGTATACATTAAAACTGCTCAGTAGAGTAACGTAGAGTAAGAAGAAATTAGGTACAAACAACGAAAGAGCAACATGCAACATTTACTTGGCTGAAAAATACATGTAAACAGAATATTCACTTGGGTGAAAAATACATGTAAACAGAATATTCACTTGGGTGAAAAATACATGTAAACAGAATATTCACTTGGGTGAAAAATACATGTAAACAGAATATTCTCTTGGGTTGAAAAAATACATGTAAACAGAATATTCACTTGGTTGAAAAATACATGTAAACAGAATATTCACTTGGGTGAAAAATACATGTAAACAGAATATTCACTTGGGTGAAAAATACATGTAAACAGAATATTCACTTGGGTGAAAAATACATGTAAACAGAATATTCACTTGGGTGAAAAATACATGTAAACAGAATATTCACTTGGGTGAAAAATACATGTAAACCAAAGATTCACCTGGATGAAAAATACATATAAGCAGAAGATTCACTTGGTTGAAAATACGGTTGTGCGGACGAGTTTGCAGAGGTGAAGTGGACTGGTTGATGATGCGTCCAGAATAAATTTTAACCACCACCACCACCATGCTAGCTGACCCACCCAGGGTAATCTGCCACCACTGTCGCTCCCTGGGGAAATTCCCGGACTTGGGAGGGTAGCCCAGGGCTCCTACCGTAGATGCTAGAGGCGAGTTTACCCCAGGCAGAAAGTGAGAGAGCGACCATCATAGGTGTGGGAGAATAGCACATTGTTGATATCTATGGTGCAGCTGTTGCGGTGTCAGATGATTGAGGTCTAGGGAAGAAATGTAAACAAAGGTACAGATGATCTTCTGAAATGAAGTAGGCGTTAAGAAATTATCATATAAAGCCACAGCGACTATAATCCCACAGGGTGAAGTTAGAACGAAAGGAAAAGACAAAAGGAAAAAAGTGGGTTAAAGTAAAGAGAAAAATGTGGATAATTTTCTTAATATTAGAAGCCACCGCCTGCTCTTATTATTATTAGTAAATTCATAAGGAATTAAAGCCCCCGCGGCCCGGGGGCCGCAGGAGCGTTGACCCCCAAAACCCTCTCCAGGTATAAGTACAGGGTACAACTTATACAGACCATAGCTGACGTCAATAACATACTACATAGGAAGCCCCTGACTATGTAAAGCATTTTCTGCAAATTAGGTTAATTTTGTCCCCAGGATGTGACCTACACCAGTCGACTAACACCCAGGTACCTATTTACTGCTAGGTGAACTGGGACAGCAGTTGTCATAAGGAAACACACCCAAATGTTTCCACCCGTGCAGGAAACTCAATGGAAGTCCTAAAGGAGCATTTGGGATACAGGATACTAATTCTGAGGGTTACTGGTGTTATTTGTTATTTTGAAGCATATGTGTAGTATTATTATTTTAAAAGTATCGGGTATCTGTCATTTTACCGATACCATAAAAAGGCCTACGCCAATACATCGGCATATTTCTAACAGAGAGATACAGAAAAAGCTTTTGTTTGAAAGTAACAATGGATTGCAGGAGAGTGGTGAGGGTTTTTGTGGGAGACAAAACCTGGTCAGGTAAAGTGGAAACTGTAATTGTTTACTTACAGATGCACAGTTATAAAAACTGGGGAAATGGAAAGAAAACAGAAAACGAAGTACAGGCTCGAGGGACGAAGGCTACCAGCTTCACTGTAGAGGAGTCTCAGGTGAACACAGTGCCGAGGATATCGTCTGAGGCGCAGATCAACTGCATAACTTCCGTAGCGAACGTGTATCTGATAAATCTAAAATTGTCATTCAGTAACCGGCATTCAGCCCATCATGGTGCATGCAACACGATTATTAAAAACCATTACCTACCACAGTCTGTCAGGAAACTTGAAAAAGTGCAAGACTATTACTGGAGGTAATGGGTATGAACTATGGCCCGGTGGCCTGGTGGCTAAAGCTCCCGCTTCACACACGGAGGGCCCGGGTTCGATTCCCGGCGGGTGGAAACATTTCGACACGTTTCCTTACACCTGTTGTCCTGTTCACCTAGCAGCAAATAGGTACCTGGGTGTTAGTCGACTGGTGTGGGTCGCATCCTGGGGGACAAGATTAAGGACCCCAATGGAAATAAGTTAGACAGTCCTCGATGACGCACTGACTTTCTTGGGTTATCCTGGGTGGCTAATCCTCCGGGGTTAAAAATCCGAACGAAATCTTATCTTATCTTATCTTATCTTATGAAGACATATTTAAAGAGCTTAACTTATTGATATTAGATGGCATAATGATCAGAGGAGATATGATAACGACATAAGTAAAACTGAGAGGAATTTATAAGGGTACAGTGCTAGTCACGGCATTATGCCGCCCCTCCCCCACACACAGAGATGGTGTGTGTGCCATTAACAAAGATCTTCAACACATCATTTGAAACTAGGCAACTCCCCGAGGTATGGAAGATGGCAAATGTAGTCCCAATTTTTAAAAAGGGAGACAGACATGAGGCACTAAACTACAGACCTGTATCACTAACGTGTATAATATGCAAGGTCATGGAGAAGATCATCAGGAGGAGAGTGGTGGGGCACCTGGAAAGAAACAAGTGTATAATTGACAACCAGCACGGTTTCAGGGAAGGAAAATCCTGTGTCACAAACCTACTAGAGTTTTATGACAAGGTGACAGAAGTAAGACAAGAGAGAGGGGTGGATCGACTACATTTTTTTGGACTGCAAGAAGGCCTTCGACACAGTTCCTCACAAGAGGTTACTGCAAAAGCTAGAGGATCAGGCACACATAACAGGAAAGGCACTGCAATGGATCAGAGAATACCTGACAGGGGGGCAGCAACGAGTCATGGTACGTGACGAGGTGTCAGAGTGGGCGCCTGTGACAAGCAGGGTTCCACAGGGGTCAGTCCTAGGACCTGTGCTGTTCTTGGTATATGTGAGCGACATAACGGAAGGGATAGACTCAGAAGTGTCCTTGTTTGCAGATGATGTGAAGTTAATGAGAAGAATCAAATCGGATGAGGATCAGGCAGGACTACAAAGAGACCTGGACAGGCTACAAGCCAGGTCTAGCAACTGGCTCCTTGAGTTTAACCCTGCCAAATGCAAAGTCATGAAGATTGGGGAAGGGCAAAGAAGACCGCAGACACAATATAATTTAGATAGCCAAAGACTGCAAACCTCACTCAAGGAAAAAGATCTGGGGGTGAGTATAAACCGAGCATATCTCCTGAGGCGCACATTCAATCAGATAACTGCTGCCAGCATACGGGCGCCTGGCAAACTACGGTTAGCGTTCCGATACCTCAGTAAGGATTCGTTCAAGACTCTATATACCATTTACGTCAGGCCCATACTGGAGTATGCAGCACCAGTTTGGAATCCACACCTAGTCAAGCACGTCAAGAAATTAGAGAAAGTGCAAAGGTTTGCAACAAGACTAGTCCCAGAGCTACGGGGATTGTCCTACGAAGAAAGGTTGAGGGAAATCGGCCTGACGACACTGGAGGACAGGAGGGTCAGGGAAGACATGATAACAACATATAAAATACTGCGCGGAATAGACAAGGTGGACAAAGATGGAATGTTCCAGAGATGGGACACAGACACAAGAGGTCACAATTGGAAGCTGAAGACTCAGATGAATCAAAGGGATGTTAGGAAGTATTTCTTCAGTCATAGAGTAGTCAGGCCGTGGAATAGCCTAGAAAGTGACGTAGTGGAGGCGGGAACCAAACATAGTTTTAAGGCGAGGTATGATAAAGCTCATGGGGCAGGGAGAGAGAGGACCTAGCAGCAATCAGCGAAGAGGCGGGGCCAGGAACTATGAATCGACCCCTGCAACCACAAACAGGTGAGTACAAATAGGTGAGTACACGTACCAAAACACAAACACATACCATGAAAGATTGTAATATATATATTTGCACAATTACTGAGGTTTTAATACTCGGTGCTGCGTCCTTTACGCTTAATCACGTCCCTCAGTCGTGTAGGAAGACACAAATTATTGAGGGTTTGGGGAGGTATATTACTCAATGCCTCATGTAGAGCAGCCTCCAGCCACGGGATGATACTGATATCCTTGCCCAGTAAACTTCGATTCATTATTGACCAGAGGTTCTCAATAGGGTTTAGGTCTGGGGAATTGCCTGGCCAGTCATTAAAGAACCTCACTTCACACTCCTTAAGCCACTGAGCTACAGATTTGGTGGTATGACACGGTGCACCGTCCTGCATAAAAACTGTAGCCCCGCACTTGTCAAGCGCCTCAGGTAAATTGTCACACAATAACTCTAGGTAATTATACTGGTTCATATACTGTTTTTTAGGAAGCACAATGAGTTCACCAAACACTCTGAGCACTGAAACACCCCCAAACCATGAGCGAGTCAGGGTGTTTGGTGGTCCCACAGGTGTAGCGTGGGTCTAGGGGGTCACTACCTCTGGGCAGGTACACATGTCCCCCACAGTTACAGGTGACGGTGAAGGTTGCTTCATCACTACAAAGTACTTCAGACCACTGTTGAGGATTCCAGTGAAGATATTTTTTTGCAGACATTTCTTCTGTGGCTTAGAGGGGATCGGTTTCTTAACCTGGCAGTGACTACTATAGCCCAGTTTTGACACACGTCTGTTAACTGCTCTGACAGACACCTCTGAGAAAAGATGTGCTTTCTTTTCTTTCAGTTCTCCAGTAGTTACCTTAGGTGTACTCTCTAACTGCTTCTTTAACACAGTTAAGGTACGAACAGATGTCTTCTTAGAGGGGCCAGGCCGAAGTTTGGCAGACGGTAACTCGACACCACCACCAGCCTTGAAACTCTACACCCAGTTCCTCACTGAACACTCACACACACACCAACATTCTCCACTATTTCTTTCGTCTGGTGCCCAGCTTTGTGAAGCCCTATGATTTGAACTATAGTTTCAGGTGTTCAAGACTTCCTTTTATCCATAATCAAACATGTATAGCCCCAAAACCAAAGGGAGCACCAGACAAAAGATGGGGCGGATGAGAGACAAAAGTGCAACACTTCCTTTCACCACGGCAGCCACGTGAGCACTAAGGAGTCACTGTGGAGTGTGGAGGCAGGCAGTGATGTCATGCTAACAGCTGATACCCGGAATAATGCACTGACGAAAAAATAACCCTGTATGGTAGGCCTTTGGTTTTCGTCACTGCATTATGCCAGGGCGTTCACCCGGCAGAATGTGGTGACTAACACTGTAGATAGATGCAACCAGTTTATTAGGTGGAAAACAGGTACAAGAGGGCACAGCTGGAACTTAAAAACACAGTTGAATCGCAGGAACGTTGGGAAATATTTCTTTATTCCCAAAGTGGCCAGGAAATGGAATAATCCGGAGAACGAAGTGAAGCAGGGAGGGTCCACACACTGCAGCATAAATAGGTATGCTAAGGCTTACGAAGCATGGAGAGAGAGGAGAGAGAGAGAGAGAGAGAGAGAGAGAGAGAGAGAGAGAGAGAGGAGAGAGAGAAAGAGAGAGAGAGAGAGAGAGAGAGAGAGCAAGGTGTGCCGGCTAGCTGAGAGGCGGGCCCAGAAGCTGAGACTCAACTCCTGCAACACAAATATGTGAATAAAAATAGGCGAGGACACATACACACCCATATGCACATTTGTGTCATTTTTTTTTTTTTGCTCTTTCGTCCCAAAATTTTATTCACAGAGCAATAATTGAATTGCTCACTGAGTCAGGGATGACAAGGCAAAGATTTAATAAAAGTTGCGTCGACGTCTGGACGAAGGCACGAGCCTGCTGCTGGCTCACTCTTGTGGATTCCTAATTTTTAAACTTAAAGGGAAAAGCACATTCGAATTCTAAGCCTCACATTAAAAAAATATTTGACTCAATATACAACATCTTTTTATTGCATGATCGACTTTTAGTAAAAGGAAATTATTTGTTGCAAAAGTTGAATATACATATATATTTTAAATACATATCCGGTGGTCTTAGGAACGTGTTTTCTTAAAGGAAGGAGAGGGAGAATCCTGGGATACATTTTTTTGACCAGGTTTGGTCTACATTACATGGTGTCTAAGAACATAAGAACATAAGAAAGGAGGAACACTGCAGCAGGCCGTTGGCCCATACTAGGCAGGTCCTTTACAATTCATCCCACCAACAAACATTTGACCAACCCAACCTTCAATGCCACCCAAGAAACAAGCTCGATGTAGATGAATGGTTAGAGAACCGACATGTGATAAATTAGGACACATGTGCAACACTTGGGTTCTTTATTGAGGAAACGTTTCGCCACACAGTGGCTTCATCAGTCCTATACAAAGGAGAATCTTGAAGAACAGGAGGAGAATGAGGTAATCAGTCCCTCAACCTTGAGTCGATGTGGTCAGTCCATCAATCTTGAATAGAATACGGCATACGTGCGGAGAAGGAGCTTATAAACCGTTGACTGCTGCACCTCTCTGCAGCGGTTTATGCTCCTTCTCAGCACGTATGCAGTATTCTATTCAAGATTGATGGACTGACCACATCGACTCAAGGTTGAGGGACTGATTACCTCATTCTCCTCCTGTTCTTCAAGATTCTCCTTTGTATGGACTGATGAAGCCACTGTGTGGCGAAACGTTTCCTCAATAAAGATACCCAAGAGTTGCACATGTGTCTAATTTATCAAGCTCCGATGTGCAAGTCCCACTCAAATCCAACCCCTCCCACTACATCCTGTTGACTCTGGAGGTCATCGTTCTCGCTTCCCTTTGCCAGAAACTACTTTGCACAGCAATGCTAAACTCTCCCTGACTGTGTACTACTTGGTAATGTTTTCATGAAAAGCTGAATAATAAATCCTAATTCATTGTCCAGAAACAGAAACCCTTTCCTGTTGCACGAGCCTGTCAAATACCTGTGGCGAGTATTGAGAGTTCTACAATGAGGAGTCTGGTCCCAGACAAGACTATCTTGTTGACTGAAACAGCTCTGTCCTATTTCCTACTCTGTAGTGATACATATTTGATTACATATTTTTTACTTAGAGAAACTGTAATGAAGACCACTGATAGCTTTGGAAAATTACTTATCTTAACGCTGACAGCTTAAAACACCAGCAGTCGCTGCCTGGAGTCTCCTTCGATGAGTCAGCTATAACAGAGCGATTATGACCAGTTAATAACAAACAGATAATTGAAAATAAATAATTACAAACGGATATACAAATAGGCAAAAACCCTCCATATGTCTACCTGATTATAAAAAACACATTATAGCTATATAACTATCAACAATTACTGATAGTTGCATAATTTTCGACTTTATATTGCAATCATACACTCGAAAATTACCTGTGGATTAAATAGACTGATAGATAACGTAAAGTATTACTTATTATAATATGCGATGAGATTACACTTTCGACGTAGAAATACTTATTGTCGTAACTGGTGGAAATTATAGTCACGGAGGGCTGGTAGGGAGAGACGCCCCCTCGTAAGCGATTAAGTCCCATGTTGAGTCAGTTTCCACAACTGCTTTAATTATTGGACTACTGAAAGTTATGCCTCTTGGGGTAAATTCACTTTGAAATACGGACCTCTCCGTGTATATACATTGAGAAATAAGCACCTCTCCGTGTATATACATTGAGAAATAAGCACCTCTCCGTGTATATACATTGAGAAATAAGCACCTCTCCGTGTATATACATTGAGAAATAAGCATCTCTCCGTGTATATACATTGAGAAATAAGCATCTCTCCGTGTATATACATTGAGAAATACGCACTCTCGTGTATATACATTGAGAAATAAAAACATCTCTCCGTGTATATACATTGAGAAATAACATCTCTCCGTGTATATACATTGAGAAATAGCATCTCTCCGTGTATTATACATTGAGAAATAGCACCTCTCCGTGTATATACATTGAGAAATAAGACATCTCTCCGTGTATATACATTGAGAAATAAGCACCTCTCCGTGTATATACATTGAGAAATAAGCACCTCTCCGTGTATATACATTGAGAAATACGCACCTCTCCGTGTATATACATTGAGAAATAAACATCTCTCCGTGTATATACATTGAGAAATAAACATCTCTCCGTGTATATACATTGAGAAATAAGCATCTCTCCGTGTATATACATTGAGAAATAAGCATCTCTCCGTGTATATACACTGAGAAATACACACCTCTCCGTGTATATACATTGAGAAATTCAGCACCTCTCCGTGTATATACATTGAGAAATAGCACCTCTCCGTGTATATACATTGAGAAATAACGCACTCTCCGTGTATATACATTGAGAAATAAGCACCTCTCCGTGTATATACATTGAGAAATACGCACCTCTCCGTGTATATACATTGAGAAATAAGCACCTCTCCGTGTATATACATTGAGAAATAAGCACCTCTCCGTGTATATACATTGAGAAATACGCACCTCTCCGTGTATATACATTGAGAAATAAACACCTTTCCGCGTATATACATTGAGAAATAAGCATCTCTCCGTGTATATACAATGAGAAATATGCACCTCTCAGTTTATATACATTGAGAAATGAGCACCTCTCCGTGTATATACATTGAGAAATAAACACATCTCCGTTTATATACACTGAAAAATACACACCTCTCCGTGTATATACACTGAGAAATACACACCTCTACGTGTATATAAACTGAGAAATATACACCTCTCCGTGTATATACACTGAAAAATACGTACCTCTCCGTGTATATACACTGAAAAACACGCACCGTATGAAAAAACTTTATAAATCAATATAGGCTGACTACATACCATGGAAAATTAACAAGGTGGATATCGTAAAGCCTATTTACCTAAAACTTACATAGTCTATGATGAGAGAGAAAAACGAAGTCTTAGCAAGAATCCTCCTGAAAACAGTAAACCCTGCCATCACATAGTCTCTCCTGTTATACTACACACAGCACAGAGAGTGAACACTGAAACAAGCTGCCTCATTCCAGTTTATATTTGTCCAACCTATTTTTATGTTACCCAAGTAATAGTTTTTATATCCTTTTATCATGTACGAATTAATTGCTCTACCATATTGTATTTACTTTTGTCCTACCACTATATACTACTACTACTACTACCACTAGTGAACATCGAAATGGTACCATACCTAAGTATTCACCTCACTCTGAGCCTTTATATACCCTCTGTGTCCTATGTATTGTTTGTATGGCTGATTAAGCTCCTGGAGAGCTTAACGTTCCCCAATAAATGTCACATTAGTTGCACTATGTGTCTTTTATTTACATTTTGTCGGTAATTCTACCAACTTATTCAAAACGTTTTGTTTTTCTGTTGACAAGTGAGAGTAATAGGAAAAATTTCCTAACATTTTCCTTCGAGGGTGGAAGGGAAGTTTTTATTTTAGTTATTCGCAATTGAGGGATAAAGGGACAGATGAAGTAATCCACTTTGTGGATGTACAGAGGTGGAAACTATGAACAATTTTGCATTTTACTGTATGTGCATTTCGGAGGGGAAAAATGTATCAGGTTATGTGGGAATCACTTTTGTTTGTGGAATACGAAATACACAACCCACTAGGAGAAAGAGCTGACGAAGACATTCGGTTGACTTGGACCATTTACGAAGTGATCACTAAATAAGAGTGATCGGAGCAGTATATATGGCGAGAGGGACCATGTTGGTGAAAGAAAAGGAAAAATGGGAGAGTTTACTTACCCTCCCACTACTGCTTTCTTCTTCTTTTGGTCCTATCTTCGTTATGCTCGCACTATATAGTGGTTTCTCACTCTTTTCTGTTAGTGTGGCTTGTAAATGGTCCAGAGTCGGACTGAAAAGTCGTAACTAAGTTCTCTTTCTGTGTGCGGGTTGTGTACTGTCCATCATGGTATTGTCTTTTTATTCTTTTGAGTGCCAATGCATGGTTTACGTGCTAGAATGTGAAGAGGTTGGCAGGCCATTGCCTTCATGTGTGAGGAGCAATTGTAATGGTGTGATTATGCAGAGAATTTGTAGTCGGGACATTCACATGTGCTCGTTGGCGTAAATGTTGATTCTTCAACTGTTCAACGAAGGCTCCTTGAAGTTGCCAAAAACTGCCGAAAGCCGGTAAAGACAATTATTGACTGCAGCTATAAAGAAAAATGGCTGCAGTGGGGCACTCGATTATCAGGGATGGAAAACAGATAAGTGGACAAAAGCATTTCGAAGTACATGGGTACAATCAGTGGTAGTGAGACGGAGCAAAGGCCAACCTGACTAGCTTGTGATACTAGGTCAGATGCCGTGCTCTTCCCTTAAGTGAATGTGATTGGCCTAACTAGGTTAAGGCATTGGCTTAAGCCGGTGGGAGAACTGGACCTGCCACGCATGGGGCCAGTAGGCATGCTGCAGTTTTCCCTTCTTTCTTAAGACATAAGAACGAAGGAACACTGCAGAAGGCCTATGCCCATGTGAGGACGGTCCAAGTCTCCTACCGGCTTAAGCCAATGCACCCAACCTAGTCAGGTCAGGTCACATTGACTTAAGGGAGGAACACGGCAACCGACCTGGTAGCACAAGCTATCAGGTCCAACCACACCCACCCACATCCACTCATGTATTTATCCAACCTATTTTTAAAGCTACACAACGTTCTGGCCTCTATAACTGTACTCGGGAGTTTGTTCCACTCATCCACAACTCTATTACCAAACCAGTACTTTCCTATATCCTTCCTGAATCTGAATTTTTCCAACACCCACCTAAGATGTTTTGGGGTAGTTTTACTGCTAAAGACCCTGGATAGCTAGATATTGCGGAGGGAACAATGAACAGTGACACAGTGAAGCCACTCATTTGCTTCCAGTTACGGACAGAGACTTTCCTGATGGAGACAGCATTTTCCAGTAGGATCTTCCTCCATGCCACACTTGCAGAAAAATGCTGACATTCTTTGAATAGAGTGAGCTAGTATTCTAAATTGGCCTGGAAACTCTTCTGATCTCAACTCAGTTGAGAATCAATGGGCAACAGCCAAACGCAGGATTGTGACACATGACTGGTGAACCAGACGTCTCTGCAATAAACTACCCTAATCCGCAGTGTCTTATTTTATAAGCTGTCTGTAATTCTACTCTCGTATTAACTTCCTGAGACGACCATATATTTATTGTATATTTCAGTTTTTTGTTTCTAGAGAATTAAATTAGTTATTCATATATGTTACTGAAGAAGCTACAATGAGAAAATGAAATTCCAATTGCCTTCGTAATTATGGGAGAAATTTGGAAAGCGCTCGGAATTTCGCTATTTTTTTTTTCACTGTGGTTAATTTACATATTGTGATATCACCTGTTAACTGTGATATTTCTGCTTATACATTATTATTTGTTATTTTAATTGTTTTAATAAAGGAGAAGATGGTCTTTCTGGATAATCGTTATCCAGGAAGACATTGTCACGCCACAATGTCTGTGACTCTTTCCCTTATAATTATGCACCAGGCAATTTGACGTTCATCTATTTACCGTGGACTACTCAAGCCAGAGTAACTTAAAACTAGCAGGTTAAAGATGCAGTATTAGGAAGCCAGACAAAGCTCCAGCAGCGGGTCATCATATGAGTAAGACCCGCGTCAGGAAACACTTGTCTTGTTTCCTGACAAACCTTACCTAACCTAAGACGAGATTGTAGGATCCATTCTGACACCCACGCAGGAGACTGAACTGTGTCAAGGGTGGTGGTGTCCGGTGCTGATGTCAGGGAGGGAGGGTGGTGTCAGTAATAGTGTCAGGGGTAGTGGTGTATGGTGTGAGTGGTGAGTGGTTGTGTCAGGGGTGGTGATGATAGTGGTGGAGAGATGAAAGAGGAGACCTGGAGGCTGGAGAGAGAGAGAGAGAGAGAGAGAGAGAGATGAGAGAGAGAGAGAGAGAGGAAGAGAGAGAGAGAGAGAGAGAGAGAGAGAGAGAGAGAGAGAGAGAGAGAGAGAGAGAGAGAGAGAGAGAGAGAGAGAGAGAGAGAGAGAGAGAGAGAGAGAGAGAGAGGTATGGTGGGACTCCCAGGAGTGGTGGACAGTGACGCAGGACGGCGACAGACAAAGGCGTCTCATCGCCTTAATGGGGTGTCCTAGAGAGACCATCAGGAGCCACCTACGTGCTTCTACTGTCTCTAACAGTGTCTCACACTGCTCTAATGAGACCATCCCAGAGATAATACAGACCAGCCAGTGTGTAATACACTACAATACTGCTACTGTGAAGACTGGAACATGGCTAATCATTCCTCTGCCTGTATTCACCGACTTGTGTTTGCAGGGAGGAAGCTGTCGAGAGACAGTTCCTGACCCCATAGACAGAAATACGATGAATAAGACACATCTGCAGAATTTAGATAATTTTCTGCCGAAATGTTTAGCTTTCACAACAGGCTTTCTCAGTTGAATGCAGACAAATGAAACACTGGAAATAGTTTAGCTATGAAGTGGTCAGTCCCTCACACCTAAAGATTAGACATGCGGCCAGACATTATACACCAGAGTAAAGACAAGACGAAGCAGCGAAAATTGATGTCACAGTTCAGAGTTTATTCTTTTTTAACGTCACAGGTGAGCATGGACCACTAGTGCAAGGAAGTCATGTGGATATATGGACTGATAAAACCACTGTGTGACGAAACGTTTCCACAATTAAGATACCCGAGTGTTGCACAAGGAAGTCATGCTCGACAGCTGTTTAGTAAAGGATACTACGGTGTTGCTGTGTGTCTCACAATCATATTCGTATTACTGATGGAATACAATACCAAGTTTGGGGAATAAGGGACATCTGCAACACGGGTACAAGGAAGGTCTTCTGCAATTGCTTAGCTAAGCAACCGTCTAACATGTTCAACTTCCACTAGCTGGCCACCTTCACCTGAGACGTCAACTTCCATTGCTTCACCTCACTTCTGCTGTAGTTTGTGAGATCTGGCTATATGTCGATGCGTTAGGGGAAATGGTATGGTGATACCGACAAGATGTGGAAAAAGACACTTATGTACAGTTCAGGACATTTATTAAAGGAAACGTTTCGCCACGAGTGGCTTCTTCAGTCCTAATACAGAGAAAAATAAGAAAACATAATATATATATATATTATATATATATATAATATAATATATATATATAATATATATATATATATATATATATATATATATATATAGTGGCAGGAGTCAGGTGAGGTGACGCGTGGGTAGAGGTGGTAGTAATAGTAGTAGTAGTAGCAGTAATGGAACTAAGGAGGTGAGTCTAGAGAGGGACCTGCTGGCATCAAGTAACACCAGTTCCTAGGATGGGTAATATCCTCTTGCTTAGTAGTTTTGAAATACTGTACCTACCGTATTTTGCTTTATCGTGTTAATGACCAGAAATAAGTGCAGCTTCAATGCATTTCTCCGTCTTAAGTCGTCTTCTTTAATAATAGTTTAGCTTCATTGAATATCATGAGGTTCCACAATGTCTCTATGTTGAAACACATGCGTTTTTGCGGTCATCATTTCTGCAAGTCCTATTAGTGTTCTGCTATCCTAATGTCCAGAGTTCTGGCTGTTTTCCCCTACATAAACTTTGTCACACCCCCCACATTGTAATAGTGTATATTCCTGCTCTTGTGCCAGATCATGCTTGGGGTTTTGTATCAGGTTCGTAATAGTAGTTGAAGAGAGCTGGTAGATATTTTAGCCAGTTTTCTGTCAAACATTTTGAAACAATAGGGGGCAAAGTTGCTGACCGGTAAAACGATGTAACTTGGAGGCTTTTTCGTCAATTTGAAGGTGTTTGACTTGCTGAGGAGACGTGTCGCACGTTTCCTGCAGTCACGTATGAAGGTAGGGAATAGTGTAGTGACCTAAAACAGTGTGATGAGTGCATTCTTCTCGAGGAACTGCGGACTGGAAAATCTGTAAGCTCTCAGAAAAGAGGGGGAGCCAATAACACCCCTCTTTTAGTTCTTGTGTCATGGTGAGAGAAAGAAATGTAGAAGATCGTTCTAGTAGGTAGGCATCCTGTAGACTTGAAAAGAAAGTTTGTTGTACCCTGTGCGTAAGAGAATCGAGAAAAGGTAATTGTTTTCTTCTCCTCCTCTAGTGTAAATTAATAGTAGTTCCTCAACACCATCAACACTCTGGAAGGCTGTGACAAGATTTACGTAGGTGAAAACAGCCAGAAACCTCGACACCCGCCTCAATGAACACATTTACGCGGGAAGAACGATAACTCGAAGCATCGCCTGGTGTACAACACCGAAAATTCCACCAATCGTCCTCATGAAATTCAGAGACGCCCAATTAGTGATCAAAGAAACTACTTTCCGCGACGCAAGTGCCTTAGAATCTGCACTGGTCGCCGGTTCGAATACATTTAAACAAAACACGGCAGCTTCACCATCTCCCGAAAGTCTTAGCAAGAATCCTCCTGAAAACAGTAAACCCTGCCATCACATTGTCCTCTACCTGTTATACTACACACAACACATAACAGAGAGTAAAACACTGAAACAAGCTTGCCTCATTCCATCTATATTTGGTCCAACCTATTTTATGTACCCAAGTAATAGCTTTTATATCCTTTTACTCATGTACGAATTAATTGAACATAAAATGGTATAAAATACCGACAGGTTGTTAGGTAAGACACATATGCAACAGTTAGTATCTTTATTGTGAAACGTTTCGCCTACACAGGTAGGCTTCTTCAGTCAAGTACAAGAAAAGTTGATAGAAGCAGAAGATACTTGAAGACGATGTAATCAGTCCATCACCCTTAAAGTTTTGAGGTGGTCAGTCCCTCAGTCTGGAGAAGAGCACTGAACAATGCTCTTCTCCAACTGAGCGACGGACCACCCTCAAAACTTAAGGTGATGGACGATTACTCGTCTTCAAGTATCTTCTGCTTCTATCAACTTTTCTGTACTTGACTGAAAAACCTACTGTGTAGGCGAAACGTTTCACAATAAAGGATACTCTAACAGTTGCATTAAGTGTCGTACCTGAACGAATTAATTGCTCTACTCATAATGTATTTACTTTTGTCACTACCACAACTACTAACAACCACTACCACTAGTGAAAAGCCCCCAAATCGAGAAAACATGGTACCATCACTAGTATGCACCTCACTCGGAGCCTTAATACACTCTGTGTAGATGAATGGTTTTCAGAGAACCGACATGTTGAGAAATTAACCCAAAGTTTGCACATGTGTCTAATTTATCACCCTCTGTGTCCGCGTATTGTTTGTAATGGCTTGATAAACTCCTGGAGAGCAAACGGTTGCCACAATAAATCACAGGGGATTAGTGCACTTGGTGTCCGTTTACTTTTACATAAATGAAGATTAATTAATGAAGAAACATCGGTTCAAACAGTTTAAGACAGGAATGTTTCCTTCTATAACACCTTTTCAACATGTTATGAACAATTTAAACTACCATCAACACCACGCAAGTAATCAACTTTGTAATCAACTTTTACCACTTTCAATGAACTACGCCAAGTAATTACGAACTTATTTGAGTGTCCGGTAGTAAAACAAGACTTCGTCCGCCGATAATCAAATCTTATGGTTACTAGATTTCATATCAAAACAGTTTTGCGAGTATTTATAGATACCTTAATGATTTGTTTGACACCAATACCAGTCGTTTCCCCTCCAATCTATTTCTAAGTTCAGAAGAAATTATAAGTAGTTGCACCTGGCGAACCTTTGGAATCAATGCAAACTTCATTCACAATTTACAAAGGACCTCAAGCCCTGCGTCCATACAACAGCTCTCAGGGAGAATACGCTAGCGAATCACTAGGTAACTTCTCTCATTGCGAACAACACTCGTGACCAATATCTTGGCTACTACCTTTGGT
Source organism: Cherax quadricarinatus (assembly GCF_026875155.1). Taxonomy (NCBI): domain Eukaryota; kingdom Metazoa; phylum Arthropoda; class Malacostraca; order Decapoda; family Parastacidae; genus Cherax; species Cherax quadricarinatus. The sequence goes on along the minus strand of NC_069451.1, from coordinate 35,046,381 downwards.
TTAAAGAGAAGTGGTTCTTCATAATACGATTTCAAATGGAGTGTTTCCATCACTTCTCCCATTACAACTAGGTGGTAAGGGGTTTGATTGGAGGATTTAATACAATTAAGTGACTTCAGGGCTTCATAATCTGTTAGAACTTCTTCTTGATATTCCTCCGTTGTGTATCAACAAAAGAACTTTAGCCACCTCGATAAATTACAGAATTCGTAGTTACAGCTTAAGGACAACTTGTCGCATAGTCAAATATAGTAAGATATACTATGTTTCCTGCTCAAGACCTAAGGGGACAAAGGACCAACATCTATCTGCTACCAACCTTTCAAATGGTACCGAAAAAAATTACTACTTTACCACGGTTCGTTTCAGTCTTATGTGACAAAATTTAAGGAGTTTGTCCTGCTATTAATAAAACATAGTATCTTTATTTACTGCAAGTACATGCACAATGTAATACAGAACCATACAGACATCCAATGACATACTGCAGTATAGAAAGCCCCTTGTTAGGCTGAGCATTTCCCGCAAAGGTCAGTTTTTGCCCAGGATGCGACCCACACAGTCCACTAACCACCCAGGTACCCATTATAAACTGATGGGTGGGACAGGGACAGCAGGTGTCTTATGAAACAAGTCCCCCTAAAGTTTTCCACCGTACCGGAGGGGATTCGACTTTCCAGACCTCAGTGGGCCAGCGATCGAGCTACGGTACACCGTATTGGGGTTAGAGTATTCTACTGCCTCAACTAAAGTACCCTCTGGTTATAAAAGGTTCCATGCAGCTTTCGCTTGACAAAAATACAAGATCCAAAAATGTAAATTAGTTATGCAGTTATTCATAAGCAAAAATAACAGTGTCACTGTGGCGCCGCCAGTGATTGGCACCAAGCCAGGCCAGTAAATGCGCCAACCAAACAATGAATAATCTGTTAAAAATAATAATACTGACAACAATAAAAATTATTTTACTTCTATTAATGAACTTTTTAGATAACTGATGCAACAGAGTCTGAGATAAGAATTTACCCATTAACATAAGGAATAAACAACGCTTGTGTTCTTGTATGTTACATGTTTTAACCTGAATTCAATTCTGACTGGAATACATCTCTGAGGAAAGCCTTGAGGCTGTCTGCTTACATTCATAAATTGAATCCTACGCATCATGTCGGCTTGTCAGAAGTCTGAGAGAATCACTTTGTGCTCTGGCCGTCCCAGTGTCACACAGTAAACAGAGGGTTCTTAATGTGTACCTGGGGTCCGGGATTTGCTTAAATTGGCATTGCTCTGTCACACAAACATACCACATTTACATTTTGTTAGCTATTATGCGAGATCCTCTATATTAACTAAACAACGAGAAATGACTTAAAAGTGCCGACTGCTTTTAAAGTTGGCAAGTTAATACTACGTGACCAACAAAAACAACGCCTCGCGTCAAGACTGCATACAAGCACTACTACGGTTATAAGATCGGTAATCAAGATAAAACAACAACTCCAGACGTATATACTATTCTGTTTGTAATCTCTGGACTGACACAGTGATTGTAATGGAAAACGTACATCAAAGCCGTTTGCAGTCCCGAGCCTAGTATTGAGACCCAAGAAGCACTTTAAGTGTTTTATCCGCGCGTTTGCAAGATGCCGACTGACTGCCAATACAACCTCTTGGTTGTGTGCTGTAAGTCATTAACACAACTTTATCTCCGTACTTACGAGGGAGAATATTGTTATTCACTAGCGGCCCATGCAGCTGGTCTATCGTGAATTGTTAATGGTCATTAGTAGTGTTGCATTGGCGGCAAATCGATTCTGATGGCGAGTCAACGTAGGAGAATATTGAGTAATATTAAGTTGAGCTTTTGGGGTAAGTGAGGTTGTGGGAGTATTGCAGTTTTATTAATTTTATTGGTGTGATCTTATTGTGGTTGGATGGCGTTTTGTGCTATTGTGGAATGTGAAATGTGGTTGAATGAGGGCTCTGTATTTAGGGTGTATTAGTTAAAAAATTTTGTTATGCAGAAGTGGGTATTTTCCCAGCGGAAAGTTAGGTTGTAGTTAGTCTTCAAGATTTGGTTTAGGGAAAAAAAAAGTTTAGTTAAAAATGGTTGTGGAAAATTTTTAATTTTCCTAAATTCAAGCATGTTATAAATTTGAAAAAAACATATAATAATCATGTATTGGAATGTGATACTGTTTGGACCCTTCGAGAAATTTCGATTCCGGAAGGGGGATGGAAGGTGTGCGGAAGAGCTGCTGAAGATGCCGAAAGGAACCCACTATCAATTTATGGACACTGGTTGTCATAGAAAATTCAACTAACAATCCGTTGTTCCTTCAGGACCAAATTGGGGTTTTGAAACCTGAATTTGTAATAGGAACTCGTGATAACGTCCCCATGTGAAGAATTGGACAGGGATTTGCGAACCTCAAAATTACGTGTGGAGGGGAAGATATGGGATAAGATCAACTCTCCACAGGAAGTGCTCCATTAGTCCTTGCATTTAGATCCTAGATGGCCAGTGCAGGGTTAGTTTCAGGCCAGTGTTGTGGTGTGATTCCATCTACAGTATTAAATGGTAAGTGGTAATACGAATTTCTCTTGTGTACACAATTTTAAGTTACCAGATAGCGTTTTAATATTGCAATTATTAATTAATGTCAGGTGGTGAAGAAGTGGCTCAAGGGAGTTACAGTTCGGCGACCTACTGGAACTTAAGTCCCACTATCTCACTCAAAGTACTTGCAGGTAATAATTCAGGTAATACTCTGTCAACTTCCTCAGTAATTTACTCACATAATAAAAAATCAAATAAATGGGGTACGATTTACAGGATACTTTATCGACTAGGAAAGGATTTAGAACTAAGTTAAAAGTTTGAAGATCCATCTGTCCACTTTTTCACAGAATACTACACTGAAGATTTTCGCAAGTCAGTGTATATTTCTAAATTATTGTGTTCCTGTCTATCAGACTGTATGTCGAAGTTGTGTAGCAGACATCAGGGACAAAGGAGTTCTGCTTTTAAACCATATTATCCTGGGTTTTGAAATACTAGGATTTATATATAAAGCAATTTTCAATTTTATCACTTGCTCAGTTACTTTATTAAATATGTCATTGTTAGTTGCTGGTTGATTTATGGAATCACTTTACTGCCATCAGTGGGGTATATAATTATTTCAGTGGCTCAGAGAGATTCTGAAACGGTTGTTTGTGTCAGCAGGATATATAATACCTGAGAAAAATATTTAGTTTTTTTGGTGAAAACGGAGTATCAGTGTTCTCTACAAAGTCGTTTGGAATTTAGGATTTCTGAAATGGTGGAAGATTAGGAATGAGTTACATTCTTTAGTTTGTTTACCAACTCTCCGAATGCTAAGCTGTTTTAAGTACTTTACCACCCACTTCTCACATCTTTGTTGTCATTAGTGAAAGTTCTAACCCCTGAAGCAAGCTCCATGTTATCCTTCTTGCTCTTTTCTCGTTGTTTACATTTGTGGGTTTCAGTGCACCTTTTATTCCGGCTTCTTGAGTGCTGTATTAGTCCCGGGGCAACATATCTTTTTATGTCTAGGTTTCTAAATGGTATAAAAGTAGTTAGCCTTTATTCATACCAGAACCATGGCACGCAGTTCTGTTGGATCCCAGGACATGTTCTGGTTCCAGCTACTGAATGGATGAATGGTGAAGCGACAACTGCTGCATCGAGTGTGCTATATGACAGACTTGTGCTTCACAGTGATTTTATGGTTTGCATAGTAGTAGGTTGGTAGACAACAACCACCCAGGGAGGTACTACCGTCCTGCCAAGTGAGTGTAAAACGAAAGCCTGTAATTGTTTTACATGATGGTAGGATCGCTGGTGTCTTTCGTCTGTCTCTTAAATATACAAGATTACAGGTATGTCTTGCTACTTCTACTTACACTTAGGTCACACTACACATACATGTACACATTTATTTATATACACTCATCTGAGTTTTCTTTGATTTTATCGTAATAGTTCTTGTCCTTATTACTTTTCCTTTTATATCCATGGGGAAGTGGAATAAGAATCTTTCCTCCGTAAGCCATGCGTGTTGTAAAAGTCAACTAAAATGCCGGGAACAATGGGCTAATAACCCCTTTTCCTGTAAAGATTACTAAAAAGAATAAGAAGAAAATTGTCAAAGTGGGAAGTCTGAATATGCGTGGATGTTGTGCAAATGATAAGAAAGAGACGATTGTGGATGTTATGAATGAGAAGAAGCTGGATGTCCTGGCTTTAAGTGAAACAAAGCTGAAGGGGGTTGGAGAGTTTCAGTGGAGAGGAATAAAATGGGTTAAATCAGGGGTTTCAAATAGAGTTAGAGCTAAAGAAGGAATAGCAATAATGTTGAAGGGTAAGTTATGGCACGAAAAGAGGGACTATAAATGTATGAATTCAAGGATTATGTGGAGTAAAATAAAGGTTGGATGTGAAAAGTGGGTTATAGTAAGCGTATATGCACCTGGAGAAGAGAGAAGTGTAGAGGAGAGAGAGAGATTTTGGGAAATGTAGAGTGAATGCGTGGGGAATTTAGAACCAAGTGTGAGAGTAATGGTGGTTGGGGATTTCAATGCTAAAGTGGGTAAAAATGTTGTGGAGGGAGTAGTAGGTAAATTTGGGGTGCCAGGGGTAAATGAAAATGGGGAGCCTTTAATTGTGCTATGTGTAGAAAGAGGTTTGGTAATAAGTAATACATATTTTATGAAAAAGAGGATAAACAAATATACAAGGTATGATATAGCACGTAATGAAAGTAGTTTGTTAGATTGTGTATTGGTGGATAAAAGGTTGACGGGTAGGCTCCAGGATGTACATGTTTATAGAGGGGCAACTGATATATCGGATCACTATCTAGTTGTAGCTACAGTTAGAGTAAGAGGTAGATGGGACAAGAGGAAAATGGCAACAAGTAAGAGGGAGGAGAAAGTGTTATAAGGAGAGTAGAGTATATGGAGAGTAAAAGAAATGTGAAGAAAGTGGTGAGAGAGTGCAAAAGGAGAGCGGATGATAGAGTGAGAGAGGCACTTCAAGAAATTTTAATGAAAATAAGAAAAAAATTTGGAGTGAGTTAAACAAGTTAAGAAAGCCTAGGGAAAGTATGGATTTGTCAGTTAAAAACAGAGTAGGGGAGTTAGTAGATGGGGAGAGGGACGTATTAGGTAGATGGCGAGAATATTTTGAGGAACTTTTAAATGTTGAGGAAGAAAGGGAGGCAGTAATTTCATGCACTGGCCAGGGAGGTATACCATCTTTTAGGAGTGAAGAAGAGCAGAATGTGAGTATGGGGGAGGTACGCGAGGCACTGCGTAGAATGAAAGGGGTAAAGCAGCTGGAACTGACGGGATCATGGCAGAAATGTTAAAAGCAGGGGGAGGGGGGGGCATAGTGTTGGAGTGGTTGGTATTTTTTGTTTAATAAATGTATGTAAGAGGGGAAGGTACCTAGGGATTGGTGGAGAGCATGTATAGTCCCTTTATATAAAGGGAAGGGGGACAAAAGAGATTGTAAAAATTATAGAGGAATAAGTTTACTGAGTATACCAGGAAAAGTGAACGGTTGGGTTATTACTGAAAGAAATAGAGGTAAGACAGAATGTAGAATTGCGGATGAGCAAGGAGGTTTTAGAGTGGGTAGGGGATGTGTAGATCAAGTGTTTACATTGAAGCATATATGTGAACAGTATTTAGATAAAGGTAGGGAAGTTTTTATTGCATTTATAGATTTAGAAAAGGCATATGGTAGAGTGGACAGAGGAGCAATGTGGCAGATGCTGCAACTATATGGAATAGGTGGTAAGTTACTAAATGCTGTAAAGAGTTTTTATGAGGATAGTGAGGCTCAGGTTAGGGTGTGTAGAAGAGAGGGAGAATACTTCCCGGTAAAAGTAGGTCTTAGACAGGGATATGTAATGTCACCATGGTTGTTTAATATATTTATAGATGGGGTTGTAAAAGAAGTAAATGCTAGGGTGTTCGGGAGAGGGGTGGGATTAAATTATGGGGAATCAAATACAAAATGGGAAGTGACACAGTTACCCTTTGCTGATGATACTGTGCTTATGGGAGATTCTAAAAAAAATTACAAAGGTTAGTGAACGAAATTGGGAGTGTGTGTAAAGGTAGAAAGTTGAAAGTGAACTTAGAAAAGAGTAATGTGATGAGGGTATCGAATGATTTAGATAAAGAAAAATTGGATATCAAATTGGGGAGGAGGAGTATGGAAGAAGTGAATGTTTTCAGATATTTGGAGTTCACGTGTCAGCGGCTGGATTTATGAAGGATGAGGTTAATCATAGAATTAATGAAGGAAAAAAGGTGAGTGGTGCATTGAGGTATATGTGGAGACAAAAAACGTTATCTATGGAGGTAAAGAAGGGAACGTATGAAAGTATAGTAGTACCAACACTCTTATATGGGTGTGAAGCTTGGGTTGTAAATGCTGCAGCGAGGAGACGGTTGGAGGCAGTGGAGATGTCCTGTCTAAGAGCAATGTGTGGTGTAAATATTATGTAGAAAATTCGCAGTGTGGAAATTAGGAGAAGGTGTGGAGTTAATAAAAGTATTAGTCAGAGGACTGAAGAAGGGTTGTTGAGGTGGTTTGGTAATTTAGAGAGAATGGATCAAAGTAGAATGACATGGAGAGCGTATAAATCTGTAGGGGAAGGAAGGCGGGGTAGGGGTCGTCCTCGAAAAGGTTGGAGGAGGGGGTAAAGGAGGTTTGTGGCGAGGGGCATGGACTTCCAGCAAGCGTGAGTGAGCGTGTTAGATAGGAGTGAATGGAGACGAATGGTATTTGGGACCTGACGATCTGTTGGGGTGTGAGCAGGGTAATATTTAGTGAAGGGATTCAGGGAAACCGGTTATTTTATATAGCTGGACTTGAGTCCTGGAAATGGGAAGTACAATGCATGCACTTTAAAGGAGGGGTTTAGAATATTGGCAGTTCGTAGGGATATGTTGTATATACGTATATACGTATATACTTCTAAACTGTTGTATTCTGAGCACCTCTGCAAAAACAGTGATTATGTGTAAGTGAGGTGAAAGTGTTGAATGATGATGAAAGTATTTTCTTTATGGGAATTTTCTTTCTTTTTGGGTCACCCTGCCTCGGTGGGAGACGGCCGACTTGTTGAAAAAAAAATACATAGATATGACCCACGCAAGTGGCCCGTTCAACAAACTGTACATCATTATTTGGCTTAATATGCTTAACAATTCGCAAACGGGCGAACTTCTAAAAAATATTTTCTCTCAGTCCACAGCAGAATTCGAACCTACACACTTTGTATCAAAGTACTGTGTACTTTGATACAGAGTGTGCAGGTTCGAATCTTCTGTGGACTGAGAGATAATGTTTGTTAAAATTTGGCCTAATATGAGTCTGTCTGGCAATCTTTTGTCTATAAGAACCACCACTCCAAAACTGTTCCATGCAGGTTGAAGATTATGCACATGCATGTGCTTGCAGTTGATCGTAACAGTACAACTTAAAGCATGTTACTGACTAATAACAAAAAAGGCACAATACCGTGACTGGAACAATACACAAATAACAAAGTCACACTGACTTTGTAAATGGTTCAAGTCGGACCGAAACGTAGTCGTAAGCTCCTCTCTTCTATGTGCGGGTTATTTGTGTAATGTTACTGACTGGACTTAAGATTTTTACTGTACGTGAGACTGATATCACTGAATATGTCAGTTTTTAAATAGGGATTTTCCAGACCTCAGTCATATTTTTTGGGTTTGGTTCTTAACTTACCACAAAAACTGTTTTTTTTTTTACTATTATCAGTTATGGAATGTTTACAGAATTATGATTTGTTGTTGTTTTATTAAGCATATATATGTATAAATAAGTTTTTTGATTTCCTGTTTAATTTTGGCTTATAGGTGAGTGGTTAGTATGTGAGTATATCTACATCAAATAATACTTTTAACTTCATACAGATGTTTTCAACTTTTCTAACTACCATATTACCACCTTAACAAAGTGGTAATTTTACAGGATTTGTTTTAGTTACCCTGCAAATATTTTTATTACAAAAAAAAAAAAAAAATATTTGCAGGTAAGAAAAGAAAATATTGAAAATGCTTGTGTAGTTAATGAGCGTGAAGAGTATAAAAATAACTAAGTCTGTATTATTGATCAGGCACAGTTGACCTAACCATTTTTCTCATGGGCTTGACCCTCTGGAAGACGAAAAGATAGGTCAACCCATTCACCTATGTTTGAGCACCTAGCAAAGAGTCTTCTCCATTTGACAGCAAAGACTTATCACCTAACGTGCCAGGACTTCTGGTCAAAGACTAACGTACGCCGGTGGTAAGTGCTGTAGTTACTATAAATCCTCCAAGTTCTCTAGCTTTTAATTAAGAATATGCATTTTCAACAAATATTTTGTCATCATAACTCTCTACAGAATTATAGGATAGAAGAATAAGTCACTGAATACACAGAAGTGGCAGAGACTGTTGACAACGGGTTCTTATGTTTGCGGTACCCACCCACTTCCTCAGGTAAGAGCAACTTGCTGGCACTGGCGATGAAGGCTGCAGTCACTGGTGTACTCAGGTCCTCACTCACCTCCACAGACAAGGCCACTTTAATTCTCACAGAAAAACATTAGCAATCAGGGAAAATGTCTTTGGGATCACTAGACGAAGATTTCAGTTAATTGCTTCCGATGATCCGGGTAATGAATAGTGAGTGGGGAGGGTGGGAGGGTTGGAAAGATGGCTTTATTGCCGCTTCAGATAAATGAGTATTAAGTCAAAAGAAACTTAAAAGACAAGGAAGTATATGGGGCAGTTAAGGAGGGGAAGATATATTAAAAAAATGCAGAAGTAGTGAGAGAAAGTTAAAATGTAAGACAAAATCGAACAATGAAAAGGTTACAGAAAATTAATGCAAAAATACACTTAAAAAGCTGAGTTTGAAAGCAAAAGTTAAGAGTCTTAGTGTATTGAAGTGTTGGGAGGATGGGATAACAAGGAAAGGGAGGGAATGTGTTTGGCATCTGCGAAGAAAGGAAGTAGGAAGAGGAGGAAATAAGGAAGAGATGCAGTGAAATAATAACAATTGGAAGAATTCTGATGAGAATAAAGAAAGTTTGGGAGTGTGATTAATAGGTTTAGAAAGTTTAGGGAACAAATGTGGAGACGGAGGTACTGGCAAAATGGAAGGAATATTTAGAGGAGTTGTTCAGTGTTGATTAAGAATTAGATGAAATGATTTCACGCAATGGAGAAGAGTTGAAGATGTGTAGGGTAAGAGTGCATGCAGCAGTAGGAAGAATGAAAAGGTATAAAGCAGCTGGGGAAGAGTGCATTAATGCAGAAAGGACAAAAATAAGTGGGGGATATATTTTTAGAGTGGTTGATGTATTTGTTCATTGTAGCCACTTAAGTAGATCAGGTGAAGTACATGTCTTTTGGAAATGACAGAGAATAGGATTGCAGAGAAACAATGATGATTTAGGGAGGGTAAAGAATTTGTGAGCCTAGTGTATAATATTAGAGCATTTCAACGAACAGTAAATAGATTAATCCAGCCTATCATATGTTTTTTTCTAAATCCATAAATGCGACCTTAAGTATGCCTTTCATAGGGATATGTGATGTCAGTTTAATATCTTTATTATACATCCCATGCCCATCCTCTGGGTGGTAGTCAAAATATTACAAAGGTACATAATGGGTCCAGGGACTGGACCCCAAAGTTATGATAGTTGAACTAGTTACAAAGATAATGAACTCCAGGTAGATCTGATCACAATCATGGCAAGTTACAAGAGTGTCAGCATGTTTGTTTACCATATTCATTAATGGAGTTGCAAAAGAAGTGAAAGAAAAGGTGACAGAGAGACGTGTAGGATTACAACATAGTTAATTTGGGGCGTAGTGGAAGAGGTCACTGTTGCTTTTGCCCATGACACTGTTCTTTTGAGAGATTCTGAAGGGAAGTTGCAGTGGCTGGTAAACGGATATGTAAGGGCATATAACAGAGAGAAATTTAAAGTAAACTTAGGAAACAAGGTGACATGACTAGCAAGAAACCTAGACAACGAAATACTGGAGACAGAATGAAGCTAATGTGTTGATATATTTGGAAGTGAGCCTGTCGGCGGATGGGTCTATGAAATTTAAGATAAAATATAAAACATACAAGGGGAGAAAAAGTGGGTGGTATGTTGAGGCATATGTGGAGAAAATAAGTGTATAGTAGTGCCATAACTGAAGGCACTGTGAGCACAAGAACAATACTAGAATGTGAACACAGTGTATTTTAGCAGAACCATAAACGAACGTTAGTTCTCTTGTTCTTAAAACGTTCAATATCAGTCTGAAGATTTTTCTGGACTTAAATGCAATTGCATTACATTTTCCATAATTATTATTGTTATAATTAATATTATTGAGACGAAGTAATCTACATGCATTTTTTTGCATCCAGTATGTGTATAGGTTACTTTCCTCTCTCTACTAGTTGACTTTGTTGATATCTGTTTATATTATTTCTTCTAAGACGTTCTTGCTAACTGTCGTATCAGCAGAAGATAATATTAAGATGTAACTAGTGTTTTTTACTTGTCTGTGTTTACTACTATCCCATGATTGTATATTAATTATATTGTGAAAATCCACTCATATTCCACGTATCTTTTCACTGTTTTCCAATGCGTGAGTGATGTTATTATCTAATGAGTGAGACAGGTATGATTTCCTCCGAAGTCATGTAAGCTGGCTTTTTTGAGACTTAAACTTGCTTTGCAGGGGCCAGTAGGCCTTCTGCAGTGCTCTTTATTTTTTTAAAGTTGGCTAGCGCGTCGGTCTGGAGTTTCATGACTCCCTGACCGCGGGTTCTACCTGGAGATTACCTGGAGAGAGTTCCGGAGGTCAACGCCCCCGCGGCCCGGTCTGTGACCAGGCCTCCTTAGGTCAGTGTCCCAGGATGCGACCCACACCAGTCGACTAACACCCAGGTACCCATTTTACTGATGGGGAACATAGACAACAGGTGGAAAGAAACACGTCCAATGTTTCTACTCTGGCTGGGAATCGAACCCAGGCCCTCACCGTGTGAAGCGAGAGCGTTAACCACCAGGCCACCAGAGCCCGTGGTATGGATTGCTTGCAGTCGTGTCATTACGATTTCTAAATATTGAACTCAGCTAATCATATGTAGATCTCAGATATATTGTCCACTTCTATCTGATAACCTTACATATTGACTTTTTTTTTGAGTGATCAGAGCTAATTATGAAACTGTGGGTTTTCAATAGTCATGGTGAGTGGAGGAACAAAGCAAGTGGAGGAAAGGACAAAACAATAACAAGTGGAGGTACTAAAGAACAAGTGGAAGAACGAAACAATAACAAGTAGTGGTAGTAGATAAGTGGGGGAAAATAATAAGAAGTGTGAGGTACGAAACAATAAGAAGTGGAGGTACAAAATAAATGGGAGAGGAAAACAATAACAAGTGGAGTTACAAAGTAGTATCAAGTGGAGGTACAAAACAATAACAAGTGGAAGAAGAATAAAGCAAGTGGTGATACAAAACAATAACATGTGGAGGTACTAAACCATTTCGAAAAGGGGGTACTAAACTATCCTGAAAGGGGGTGCTAAACTATCTTGAAAGGTGGTACTAAACTATCCTGAAAGGGAAACTAAACTATCTTGAAAGGGGGTGCTAAACTATCTTGAAAGGTGGTACTAAACTATCCTGAAAGGGGAAACTAAACTATCTTGAAAGGGGGTGCTAAACTATCTTGAAAGGTGGTACTAAACTATCCTAAAAGGGGGTGCTAAACTATCTTGAAAGGGGGTACTAAACTATCCTGAAAGGGGGTGCTAAACTATCTTGAAAGGTGGTACTAAACTATCCTAAAAGGGGTGCAAACTATCTTGAAAGGGGTACTAAACTATCCTGAAAGGGGGTGCTAAACTATCTTGAAAGGGGGTACTAAACTATCCTGAAAGGGGGTACTAAACTATCCTCAAAAGGGGGTGCTAAACTATCTTGAAAGGGGGTACTAAACTATCCTGAAAGGGGGTACTAAACTATCCTGAAAGGGGGTACTAAACTATCCTGCAAGGGGGTACTAAACTATCCTGAAAGGGGTTACTAAACTATCCTGCAAGGGGGTACTAAACTATCCTGCAAGGGGGTACTAAACTATCCTGAAAGGGGGTACTAAACTATCCTGCAAGGGGGTACTAAACTATCCTGCAAGGGGGTACTAAACTATCCTGAAAGGGGTTACTAAACTATCCTGCAAGGGGATACTAAAATAATAAACATATTTTTATATCTAACTAAAGACATGCAATTCTAAAAGAGTGAGAGACTGCAAAGTTCCATACATCAGACAACACAGTTTTCACTAGACAACCTCACACAACATTACCAGTTGTGGCAACAGATATCAAGTTCCGCAAGAAAATGTTTACAGAGATAACGACTATAAACCTGCTATAAGCCTTAGGACTGACTGCCAGTTATTTATCTAGCTCGCACCTCTCACTCTCATCCACATTGTGTTATCAGTACCTTACCAGCCATGAGATGTTACACCCAAAGGTCCGTCTGGAAGACACTGGAGCAGCAGTTACATATCTAACAACCGGCCATAATTACCTGACTGATATAAAGACGTGAATAACAGTGCTTAATTATAAGCAGAAATACACCAGCTACTGGACACGTCCCACAGCCTTATACTACACAAACAAGTTATAAGAATCATATTATAACTATTATTACTAACATACATTAATTTCCTACATAAATTGTTCAGTTATTATTCCAAACTTGTCGTAAATAAATGACTTAGAGAAAATAGGCACCCTAGGTACACGGTAAGTTACCCAGGATCTCAAACTTATCTGTGACTGGCTGACTTGGACAAATGGGAGTTACTGCTAAATGCGAATGCGACATTTTCATCCTTAGTAGCAATAATCTATTGTTCTTTACGATGGTGGAACAGAGGTATTGATTGTATGAAAGTAATGTGGTTAAATGCAACGTTAGTCGAATATAATAGTTCACTCAGCATATGCTACAGTATGATGTATAATGTTACAGGGTGATGCATTCAGAATCATTGTAAAAGAGAAAATTAAACTCCAGGCATACATACAATTGTCTAAGTATTATAACTGTTCAATTTACGAAAGATATTAAAAAATAAACATTGTGTGACTGCCAACAGAGCACATATATGCCAGCATGAAACTGTATTGCAAGAATTATGTAGCATAAAACAAATATAAAAAAAATTAAACACGAGAAAAACAAACAAATCCGGAATAATGGTCAACAGGGAAAAATCAGAACTTGAATATTAAAACATTGTGAGATATCAGTGATATATTTTACGATTATTTCATGTGATTCACAATGCTGGTTGCAAATGTGCAACAAATTTCGACTCCATACAAAAACACGAGAGTAAACAATGCTACTTCATATATATATATATAAAATATATATATATATATATAATATATATATATAATATATATATATAATATATATATATATATATATATATATATATATATATATATATATATATATAATATATATAATATATATATATATAAATATATTATATATAATAATATATATTTATATATATATACATGTATATACTTAGGAGGGAAAGGGGACGGTGAGGCAGCTTTTCTGTCGAACACACTGGAACCTGTGTCAAGCAGTGTGTGTGAGAGTGAAGCAATACAATAACAGTAATATCAAGAGAGAAGAATAGTGAAGATACGAGAGATGGTGGAGCAGGTGACAAGGAGGAAGGTTGTGAATGTGGGAAGAAAAAATTAGCTAGAGATAAAAAGAACATGTGTGAAGAAGGGATGAAAGTTAGGTTAGAGAAGGACGAAAGATTTGAAAAAAGATACTGGGAATAATGGGTTATGGAGAGGATGGTAGGGAAAGGAAATGGAGTATGAAGGATGGAAGTATGAAGGAATGATGGGAGTGAGAGAGATGGACAACACAGTCAAGAAAGTTTATGGCTGCACAAGTCGTTAAGATTCATAAGCCCACAGCATCACTCAGGTGGAAGAAAGAGGTGAAGGAGAAAATTAAGAAACGAAGGAAGCAGGATGAGGAAAAAAGATCGTAGAGGAGAAGGCAGACTAAACTACTGTTGGTGGTTCATTCTGCTGCAGTTAAACAATCACCTGTTGACAGTGTGATCAATGAGGTTGTTTGTGTCGCTCTTCACAGTTAGGAATTTCTCGTCTTATTTCTTATGTTCGACAGAAGGACGTTGAAAAGTCTTACAGCCATTATACGTACTACGTTATCTCGTCCAGTGAGGTTTCGTGCACAGTCTAAAATGCCACAAATTTTTTATAAGGATTTATTTCAGTGTGAAGATTTTGAACCACGTTCTCCCAGCCTCGTCTGCGTTTCAAATAAATAAATTTAAGGATTTTAAGATGCTTCAAGTAGTTTAGGTTTTTTACTGAGTAAAAAGGAGTAGCAAATTTTTCGTTTTACGTTTTCATGATCTTTCCAAATAGTATAAAAATTTTTAAGAATTTACAATAGCCAGGGAATAAATGTGACTTTTTAAATATTTTTGACATAGAGATTTTCTGGTTTGGCAGTTATTTTAATATTGTTATATGGTTGTTATAGGCAGCTGGTACTGACTCTAACCTCTACCTAGTACATGCTAGTTGACCCTTTATCCAGAAGCAGCCAACACTAGAACCAATGTACAGTAGGAATGACAGCCCCCAGCTAGCAACTGTCAGTCTGTCTGCATCTCTCACCTCTCCTTCCCCAACTCTCTCTCTCTCTCTCTCTCTCTCTCTCTCTCTCCCATTAACACACACACACACACACTAAACTATAGACCTGTGTCATTGACGTGTATAGTATGCAAAATTATGGAGAAGATTATCAGGAGGAGAGTGGTGGAGCACCTGGAACGGAACAAGAGTATAAATGCCAACCAGCACGGATTCACGGAAGGCAAATCCTGCGTCACAAACCTTCTGGAGTTTTATGATAAAATAACAGAAGTAAGACACGAGAGAGAGGGGTGGGTTGATTGCATCTTCTTGGACTGCAAGAAGGCCTTTGACACAGTTCCTCACAAGAGATTAGTGCAGAAGCTAGAGCATCAGGTGCAATAACAGGAAGGGCACTGCAATGGATCAGAGAATACCTGACAGGGAGGCAACAACGAGTCATGGTACGTAATGATGTATCACAGTGGGCACCTGTGACGAGCGGGGTCCCACAGGGGTCGGTCCTAGGACCAGTGCTATTTTTTGGTATATGTGAACGACATGACGGAAGGGTAGACTCAGAAGTGTCCCTGTTTGCAGATGATGTGAAAGTTAATGAGGAGAATTAAATCTGATGAGGACCAGGCAGGACTTCAAAGAGACCTGGACAGACTGGACACCTGGTCCAGCAAATGGCTTCTCGAATTTAATCCGCCAAATGCAAAGTCATGAAGATAGGGGAAGGGCACAGAAGACCACAGACCGAGTATAGGCTAGGTGGCCAAAGACTGCAAACCTCACTCAAGGAGAAAGATCTTGGGGTGAGTATAACACCGAGCATGTCTCCGGAAGCACACATCAATCAGATAACTGCTGCAGCATATGGGCGCCGGGCAAACCTAGAACAGCATTCCGAAACCTTAGTAAGGAATCATTCAAGACACTGTACACCGTGAATGTCAGGCCCATACTGGAGTATCAGCACCTGTTTGGAACCCGCACTTGATAAAGCACGTCAAGAAACTAGAGAAAGTACAAAGGTTTGCGACAAGGTTAGTTCCAGAGCTAAGGAGAATGTCCTATGAAGAAAGATTAAGGAAATCGGCCTGACGACACTGGAGGACAGGAGGGTCAGGGAGACATGATAACGACATATAAAATACTGCTTGGAATAGACAAGGTGGACAAAGACAGGATGTTCCAGGGAGGGGACACAGAAACAAGAGGCCACAATTGGAAGTTGAAGACACAAATGAGTCAGAGAGATAGTAGGAAGTATTTCTTCAGTCATAGAGTTGTAAGGCAGTGGAATAGCCTAGAAAATGACGTAGTGGAGGCAGGAACCATACACAGTTTTAAGACGAGGTTTGATAAAGCTCATGGAGCGGGGAGAGAGAGGGCCCAGTAGCAACCGGTGAAGAGGCGGGGCCAGGAGCTAAGACTCGACCCCTGCAACCACAAATAGGTGAGTACAAATAGGTGAGTACACACACACACACACACACGCACACACACACACACACACACACATACACACACACACACACACACACACACACACACACACACTCAGCCACAGAGTAGTCAGTAAGTGGAATAGTTTGGGAAGCGATGTAGTGGAGGCAGGATCCATACATAGCTTTAAGCAGAGGTATGATAAAGCTCACGGCTCAGGGAGAGTGACCTAGTAGCGATCAGTGAAGAGGCGGGGCCAGGAGCTTGGACTCGACCCCCGCAACCTCAACTAGGTGAGTACAATTAGGTGAGTACACACGCACACAAATGTTCCAGAGATGGGACACAGCAACAAGGTGTCACAGTCAGAAGTTGAAGACTCAGATGAATCATAGGGATGTTAGGAAGTATTTCTTCAGTCACAGAGTGTCAGAAAGTGGAATAGTCTGGGAAGTGATGTAGTTGAGGCAAGAGCAATACATAGCTTTAAGAAGAGGTATGATAAATCTCATGGAGCAGGAAGAGTGACCTAGTAGCGGCCAGTGAAGAGGCGGGGCCAGGAGCTGTGACTCGACCCCTACAACCACACACACACACACACGGAATAGCCTAGAAAATGACGTAGTGGAGGCAGGAACCATACACAGTTTTAAGACGAGGTTTGATAAAGCTCATGGAGCGGGGAGAGAGAGGGCCTAGTAGCAACCGGTGAAGAGGCGGGGCCAGGAGCTAGGACTCGACCCCTGCAACCACAAATAGGTGAGTACAAATAGGTGAGTACACACACACACACACACACACACACACACACACACACACACACACACTCCCATTCCAGTTTTGGCCTCGTCCACTTGTGTGAGGTTGGAGACAAACAAGCAGTCACCATCTGAGATGAAATAAACATTGACTTAGATACATAAATTACTATGAGCTGCAGCTACAGTTACTAAACATTCTTACATCTCCCTGAGGTATCGGTAATATAAATTAAATAAAACTAGCAAATGTTAACAGTGTGGTGGAAATGTGGAACAAGTAACATCAATTCCTAATATCGAAATGGATAACATATCGAGAAAAATCAACTGATACGAAGCCTTTTTTTTTTTTGGAGATCATAGGCAAAAAAAGAAAAAAAATGTACCTTAATGTATTTATTAATTTCAATCAATTTTAACCAAAATGACGACACTGATAACATATAATTAAAGAGATAACGTAAGGGTAAGATAAAAATGGTAAACAGGAAATTTAAAGACGACCCGAATTCAGCATTATTGGTAATAC
>NC_069451.1:34986328-35023828 GCF_026875155.1 Cherax quadricarinatus | reverse complement strand
TTGACTTTAGTAAGAAATTTAAAATTTTATAAGCATAAAAATATATGGGAAGAGCATGGGAATCCCCCAAATAAATGCCTAGTAACTGTTATGCTTTCTAAATACCAATAGTTAGCTTTCCAATGTAATTATTCCCAAATTTGAATCTCTGAGTGGTTCCTGATGTATTTTTCTTCGTCCAGTTTATCTTCTCGGTTTCACTTACAACACTAAAAGATCTTATACAATCACTATATATCTTAAGATGGTTGAGATTGTTAGCTTGGAATAAATGCAGTAGAGATGACCAATGCAATACCTGCATCATCGGTGGAAATACATAAGAATATAAGAACATACAGGAGCACTGGAGCAGGTCTACTGGGCTATAACATACAGGAGCACTGCAGCAAGTCTACTGGGCTATGCTAGGCAGGTTATAACAAACTTGTGAAATTTAATGTCTTTCAAGACAATATAGGTCAGCCGCCTCCACGCACGGAAGATTTATTAAATAAGAGACTAATTTTGTCATCTTCTCTGAATATTCTCCAACACATTCACATTCTGTAGTATAAAGACCTGAACTGAGCTTCATAATCTAAATTAGACCTTAATTTATTTTTTATTTTTTATTTATTAACAATTTGAGCATACAGAGGTACAAAAAAATACAGATAAGAGCAGCATGCCAAAGCCACTTATACTATGCATAGCATTTCGGGCTGGCTTAAAATTAACTAAGCAATGATGAAATCAGTGATAATACATTATTGTAAACAGATAACTATAAAGCACAAATGAGTATTACAAAGACAGGTCATATGGTTGCTTGCATTGTTGTACATTCAGTCGTATGGAGTATTCTGTTAGGTAGTGTATTTAAAAAATAATAAAGTTAGATTGGGTTTTAGGTTTAACATTTATGTGATATAATTGTGAGAAACATTTAAGATATACAATTTATAAGGTTCAGTTATTCAGTATTTATTTGGTTTTGGGTGAGTAAGTGATCTTTGAGAAGAGACTTGAATTTATAAACAGGTAGTGTTTCTTTTATATTTACAGGTAATGAATTCCAGATTTTAGGGCCTTTTATGTGCATTGAGTTTTTGCATAGTGTGAGATGGACACGAGGAACATCAAAGAGTGATCTGTGCCTTGTGTTATGGTCATGTGTTCTGTTGAGGTTGGCAAGGAGATGTTTGAGGGGAGGGTTAATATCAGAGTTAAGTGTTCTATGTATGTAATAGGTGCAGTAATAAGTATGGATGTTTTGTATGGTAAGTAGGTTTAGTGTATTGAATATTGGTGGAGTGTGCTGCCTGTAGTGAGAATTTGTTATCATTCTAACTGCAGCCTTTTGTTGGGTAATTAGTGGTCTGAGATGGTTAATTGTTGTTGAGCCCCATGCACAAATTCCATAGGTGAGATAGGGGTAAATAAGAGAGTGATATAGGGCCAGGAGGGCTGACTGTGGAACATAGTACCGTATCTTCGATAGTATGCCTACAGTCTTGGAAATTTTCTTAGAAATTTGTTGTATATGTGTATGAAATTTGAGTCTATTATCAAGGTGGATTCCTAAGAATTTTCCCTCTGTTAGCTTTGTGATAGGTGATCTGTTTATCATTATGTTAAGAGGGACATCTGTAGCTCTGTTACCAAACTGAATGAAGTAGGTTTTGTCAATGTTTAGTGTAAGTTTGTTAGTCCTCATCCAGGTAGATATTTTCTGTAATTCGGTATTTACAGTATTGGCTAGCGTGACTGGGCTCGGGTGAGAGAAGACGTATGTAGTGTCATCTGCAAATAGTGTGGGTTTGAGTAATTGCGAAGCATTTGGAAGGTCATTTATGTATAGGAGAAAGAGAAGAGGGCCAAGGACACTTCCCTGTGGGACACCAACTGTAATTGGTTACGCAGAAGAGTTTGCCCCATTTGCGTACACATATTGGCTTCTGTTGCTGAGGTATGACTTGAGGTAGTTGAGGGAGTGCCCTCTTATACCATAGTGTGACAATTTTACGTGGAGCAAGTCATGGTCAACTGTATCAAAAGCTTTACTTAAGTCAATGAAGATCCCCAGTGGGACTTCTTTTTTCTCTATTGCAGTGTATATATGTTCTAGCATGTGTATAATAGCATCATTAGTATTTTTATTAGGCCTGAATCCAAATTGGCAGGGGTTGAGTATGTTTTGGGAGATAAGGTAGGAGTAGATTCGTTTATGAATTAATTTTTCGAAGATTTTTGAGATAGGGTGTAAGTTGGATATTGGCCTATAGTTATTCAACTCTGTTTGGTCTCCTCCTTTGTGGATCGGGGTGACCCTTGCTATTTTGAGTACTGTAGGGAAGTTGGAGGATTTCATGGATTTGTTAAAGAGTGTTGCAATGATTTGTGATAGCACTTGTGACAGTTTTTTGTATATAAAGGGTGGTAAGGTATTTAAATCTCCTGCCTTGTTTTTTAGTGCGTTGATAATAAGGGAGACTTCGTATGGGTTAGTCGGAGCTAGGAACAGTGTGTTCGGGTAGTTGCCGGTGAGGTAGTCATTTGGTGGGGTATCTGAGCTTGGGATTTTATTGGCAAGGTTTTGTCCTATAGTGGAGAAGAAATCATTGAGTCTGTTTGCTGTTTCTGTTGGTGGGAGTTGGGGTTCATCTGATTTTGCTAATTTTATTTCGCTATTTCGTGATATCTTTTTTGTTCCCAGAATTTCTGATAGGGTTTTCCAGGTCTTTTTTATATCACCTCGTAAGTTGGATAATCTGTTCTCATAATACAATTTTTTTGCCCTTCTTATCAGGCTGGTTAGGATTGACGAGTAACGTTTTGTTTGGTCTCTGATTATGTGACCCATTCTGTACTGTTTTCATATTGGTGTTTTGTATTTATGGATTTGAGAATGCTGGGTGTTAGCCAGGGACTGTTCAGTCTCTTAGCTGTCATCTGTTTAGTTTTTTTAGGGCAGTTCTTGTTATAGAGGTATTGGGTCTTTTTTAGAAAATTATTAATACATTCGTCAATATCTGTATAGATTTCTTGCTCAGTGTGCCAATCAATGTTTGCTACTGCTGTTGTGAAGTTATTAATGGCTGCCTCATTGTGAAGTCTGAAGGTGACTTGAGTAGTGTCTTGGGGTAGTTTACCAAGAGTTGTTATGAGGAAAGTAGGGTAGTGGTCTGTGGTATTATCTGTAATTATGCCTGATTTTAAAGGGGATATGGTGTTGGTCCAGATGTGGTCAAGTAGGGAAACACTAGTCTCTGTAACTCCTGTAGGTTTTGTTACTGTTGGTAGTAACATACAGTTACTCATTGTGTTTGTGAATTCAGTAACGTGTGGGTCCTGGTCTTGCAGGAGATTTATATTGAAGTCACCTGAGAGTAGTAAGTGATCTTTGTTCATGCGTGCATCAGTTATCATACTTCCTAGGTTTTGACTAAATTGGCTAATGTTTGACTGTGGAATTCTGTAGATGTTTATCAATGTGAGAGGTTTTTGTAGGTATTTGGATTTGAATTTAGCTATTATATATTCCCCATGTTCATCCCTTGTGCAAGTATTAGTGATACATTCTAGTTGGTCTGAGTAGTATATGGCTGTGCCACCCCCTTGTTGGTCTGGCCTACAGTTGTGTATGGCTGTGTAACCAGGAATGGCATAGACATCTGTACTATCAGGCTTTAGCCAGGTTTCAGTCAGTGTAATGATGGACATATTGGCATGTAAGGAATTTAGTAATGCTATGAGGTCATCGTAATGCTTGCTTAAAGATCTGATATTGCAGTTAAAGATAGTTATGTTGTTGTTGGCTCTGAGAAGTGCCTTTGATTGTTCTGCAGTGTAGTAATTACAGTAACTGTTTGATTCATTTAAGTCATTAAATAAGAGGTTGGTATCAGGATCAATGCTTGTAATCATAAGATTTGTAGTGAATCTATAGTTAGAATTAAGTATAAAACAAAGTAAATAGTCTTAAGCTAAAAAATAATGATGTATTAAGCAGCTGAATAACCTAGGAACTTCCATTGATTATTTTTCTTGAAATAAATCTAAGTAATCTGATTACTGTACTTAGTTTATAGGTGCTAGAGTTTTTATAATCTCAAACAATAGTACAATAATAATACTTTTCTAACCATGACATTACTAAACATGGAAATATAACATCCACTTTCCATGGAATATATCTAGTGTTTATTCAGTTGTGAGGAAGAAGCGAAAATGTTTTAAATATCATTGTCGAGTATAAAATATATTTTTCAGTTTGAGTGTTTGCATGACTTCAGAGTGAGACAAACAAAGTGTAAGTTTATGGTAGGTAGTAAGTGGTGAAGTGTCAGTAACATGAGTTTGGGAGGAGAGAGAAAGGATTATTTAAGGCGTCATTGTTTCAAATAGGTATACCTACATAATTATTTTGTTAGTGTCATAGTCCAAGAGTAATGTGAGTTAAAATTATAATGAGTTGGCTCACAGCAGAACATAAATTAGTTAGTCATGGAATAAATAAGTACGGTGAAGGTAGGAGAGGACTTGCAGATAAGAGAGACTGAGTGGAGGCATACAGTGAAGGCAGGAGAGGAACTTGCAGATAAGAGAGACTGAGTGGAGGCATACAGTGAAGGCAGGAGAGGAACTTGCAGATAAGAGAGACTGGGAGGGAAGAAGAGGCATCAGACAAGGAAGGTGAGAACAAGAGTTAAGAAGGCTACCGAGAACATCCTGTAACAATTGACTCCCTGGTGCACTACACAGGTGGATGGTAAACACGACTTCCTGCACTACAAATGTTGATGGTAACTCTCCTTCACTACACAGGTGAGGTTCACTCTCAACCTGCACTACACAGGTGAGGTTACACTCTTCCTGCACCTACCAAGGTGATGGTAAACTCGCCCAGCACTACACAGGTGATGTACCACCCACCCTTACCACATCAGGTATGTACAGGCGACTCCCTGCACTACACAGGATGGTTGTACACTCCTCCCAGCCTACACAGGTGGATGGTATTACTCTCCCTGCACTACACAGTGTGATAGTACACCCTCCCTGCACTACACAGGAGATGGAACAATCTCCCTACACAACACAGGTGATGGTACACTTTCCCTGCACAACACAGGTGATGGTGCACTCTCCTGCTCTACACATGTGATGGTACACACTCCCAGCACTACACAGGTGATGGTACACTCTCCTTGCACTACACATGTGGTGATACACTCTCCCTGCGCTGGCACAAGTGACGTACACTCTCCCGTAACTACGCTACACAGGTGGTGGTACACTCCCCTGCCATACACAGGTGGTGGAACACTCAACTCCCTGAACTACAACAGGTGGATACACTCGCCCCTGTTTCTACACAGGTGATGTACACTCCTCCCTGCCTTCAAGGTGAGCCACACTCTCACCCTGCTCTACACATGATGGTACACCCTCCTGCACTACACAGGTGAAGGTACCCCCTACCCTTCCCTACACAGGTGAATTTGGAACACTCCCCTGCAACTACCACAGGTGATTGAACACACATCCTGCACTTACAAAGGTTGATGGTACACTCTCCCTGCTCTACAAAGGTGAGGCACCCTCTCCTCTGCCAACAACCAGGTGGTGGTACACTCACCCCTTCACTACACAGTTGGTGTACACTCTCCCTGCTCTACACAGGTGAAGGTACGCTCTCCCTCACTACACAGGTGATGGTACACTCCTCCCTGCACTACACAGTATTATAACAACCTACCCTTTTCCTACAGACACCGGTGATGGTAACACGTCACCCTTCACTACACAGGTGAAGGTACACACTTCCTGCACTACAAAGGTGAAGGTACACATCTCCCTGCACTACACAGGTGATGGTACACTTCCCTGCACTACACAGGTGATGGTTCCACCCACCTTCCAATACACAGTGATTGGACACTCTCCCTGCACTACACAGGTGGTGGTACACTCTCACTGCACTACACAGTGGATGGAATACTCTCCCAACACTAAACAGGTGATGGTACACTCTCCTCCTGCACTCACAGGTGATGTACACTATCCCTGCACTACACAGAATGATGGTACACATTCCCTCCACTACACAGTGATGCTGGTACACTCTTCTTGCAACTACACAGTGAAGGTACACTCTCCCTGCACTACACAGGGTATGATGATCACTGTCGCATGCACTACACATGTGGTGATACCACTCTCCCTGCACTGCACAAGTGAGGTAACAACTCTCCTTTGCACTGCACAGTGGTGGTACACTCCGACTCTCTCTCGCTACACAGGTGTGTACACTCTCCCGAACTACACAGTGATGTACAACTCTCCCTGTTCTAGCAACCACATGTCATGGTACACTCTCGCTGCACTTCAAGTGAAGCAACACTCCACCCTGCACTAATCACAGGTGAGGTACACTCCTCACTGCACTACACAGAAGATGGTACACTTCCTCCCTGCACACACAGGTGGATTTGTACACACTTCCTGCACTACAAAGTGATGGTACACTCGACCCTGCGCATACAACAGGTGATGGGTGCACTCTCCCAGCACTACACAGGTGAAGGTACACTCTCCTCTGAACTACACAGGTGGTGGTTAACACTCTCTCCTGTCACTACACAGAAGATGGTACGCTCTCCCCTGCACCCCCCCTAACACAGGTGATAGTACACTCCTCCTGAACTACAACAGTTGATGGTACACTCTCCTGTATCTACACAGGTGATTGTAACATTCTCCATGCACTTCACGAGGTTGGATGGTACACTCTCCTGCACTACACAGATGATGGACCCCGTACCCTTCCCTACACAGGTGATTGTACACTCTCCCCTGCACTACACAGTGATTGTACACACTTCCTGCACTACAAAGTGTGAAGGTACACTCTCACTGCGCTAAACACAGGTGATGGTAGACACTCTCCCTGCAACTACACAGGTGATGTACACTCTCCCCGCACTACACAGGGTGAAGGAACCACCTCCTGCACTTCACAAGTGATGGTACCTCTCCCTGCACTAACACAGGGATAGTACACAATTCTGAAACACTACAAAGGTGATGGTACACTCTCCCTGCACTACACAGGTGATAGTACACTCTCCGCACTACACCTGTATGTTACACTCCCCTGCACTACACAGTGATGGTACACTCCCCTGCACTACGACAGGTTATGTGTACACTCTCCCTGCCCTACACAGGTGGTGGGACACTCTCCCTGCACTACACAGGTGATGTACACTTTCCATGCACTAGATTACGCAGGTGATGGTACACTCTCCTTGCAATACACATGTGATGTACCTCTCCCTTCACTACTACAGTGATTGAAACTCTCCTCCTTGCACTACACAGGTGAATGGTACACCTCTTCCTCTGCAATACACAGTGATGGTACACTCTCCCTGCACTTCAACAGGTGATGGACACTCTCCCTGCACACACAGTGAAGGTATACTCTCCTGCAACTACAAATGTGATGGTACAATCTACTTCACTAAAACGCAGTTGGTGGTAACACGTCTCTCTGCACTACCAGTGTGGTGGGCCCTCCTCTCTGCACTACACGGTGGTGGTACATCTTCCCTCTGCACTACACATTGGTGGTACACTCCCTCTGCACTAACACATGTGTTTGGTATACTCTACCCTACACAAGTGGTGGTTACACTCTCCTACACTACGCAGGTGGTGAAACACCCTCCCTGCACTACACACAAATGGTGGTACACTCTCTCTCCCCTGCACTACACAGTTGGTGTACACTCTCCATGCACACACAGAGTGGTGGTACACTCCTCAGAGCATAACACAGCAGGTGGTGACACTCTCCCTTCACTACCAGTTGGGGGTACACTCTCCATGCACTACACAGATTGGTGGTACAACCCCCTGCACTACACAATGGTGGAAACTCTCCCTGCAACTACACAGATGGTGGTACACTCTCCCTGCACTACACAGATGGTGGTACACTCTCCGTGCACTACAAAGATGGTGGTACACACTCCCTGCACTACACAGATGGGGTACATCTATGAGCCACTACACGATTGTGGACATTCTCCCTGCACTAACACAGATGGTGGTACACACTCAGAACAAACTAACACGATGTTGGTACACTCTCACGCACTACACAATGGTGGTACACTCTCAGAGCCTCACTACACAGATGGTGGTACACTCTCCCTACTCGATACACAGGATGGGTGGGACACTCTCAGAGCAATAAACAGATGGTGGTACACTCTCCCTGCACTACACAGATGGTGGTACACTCTCCCTGCACTACACAGATGGTGGTACACTCTCCCTGCACTACACAGATGGTGGTACACTCTCCCTGCAACTACAAAGATTGTGGTACACTCTCAAGCACTACACAGATGGTGGAACACCTCCCTGCACTACCCAGATGTGGTACACTCTCCCGCACTACACAGATGGTGGTACACTCTTCTGCACTACACAGATTGGTGGTACACTCTCAGAGCACTACACAGATGGTGGACACACTCCCTTGCACTACACAGATGTGGTACATCTCCCTGCACTACACAGATGGTGGTACACTCTCAGAGCAAGTACACAGAACTGGTATAACTCTCATAGCACTACACAGTATGTGACACTCTCCCTGGACTACACAGATGGTGGCACACTCTCAGACACAACACATATGGTGGTACCACTCTCCCTGCACTACACAGATTGTGGGAAACTCTCAGAGCACTACACAGATGGTGGGTACACTCTCAGATCACTACACAGATGGTGGAACATTCTCCTGCGCAACAGATTGTGGTACACTCTTCCCTGCCTACACAGTTGGTTGTTAACACTGCAAAGCACTGCACAGATGGTGGTACACTCCTCAGGACACCCACAGATGGTGGTACACTCTCAGTCACTACACAGATGGTGGTACACTCTCCTGCACTACACAGAATGTTGTACACTCACCGTGCTCTACACAGGTGGTGGTACACGTCTCAAGCACTGCACAGATGGTGGTACGACTCTCAGAGCACTACCCAGATGGTGGTACACCTCTCAGTTTACTACACAGTGGAGGTACACTCTTATGCACTACACATATGGTTGGTACACTCTCCCTCTGCACTACACAGTTGTTTGGTACACTCTCCTAGCACTACACAGATGTGTAACTCTCAAGAGCGCTACACAGATGTGGAACACTCTCCTGCACTACACAATTGTGGTACACTCTTTCCTGCCCTACACATTGGTGGTACACTCTCAGAGCACAACACAGATGGTTGAACACTCTCCCTTCACACAACAGTTGTGGTGTACACTCTCAGAGCACTACACAGATGGTGGTACACTACAGAGCACACACAGATGGTGGTAACCTCCCTGCACTACACAGAAGGTGGTACACTCTACTCTCCCTGCACTCACAGGTAGTGGTACGCTCCTCCTGCACTACAACAGGTGAGGTACACTCTCCTGCACTACACAGATGTGGTACACTCTACCCTGCACTTCACAGGCGGTGGTACACTCTCCGCTGCACTACACATGTAGTGGTACACTCTCCCTGCACTACACAGATGGTGGTACACTATCGCTGCACTACACAGATGGTGGTACACTCTCCCTGCACTACACAGGTGGTGGTACACTCTCCCTCCACTAAACAGATGGTGGTACACTCTCCCCGCTCTCACTGATGGTGGTACACTCACCCTCACTACAGAGGAGGTAATCAGACTGAAGAAGGGTGATGGGGAATTCACAAGAAACGACCAAGAGGTATGTCAGGAACTCAACACAAGATTTAAAGAGGTATTTATAGTGGAAAGCAGTAGGACTCCAGGAAATCAGAACAGGGGGGCACACAGCAAGTGCTGGAATTCAGTTACATATAACCAAGGAGGAAGTGAAGAAGCTAGCTAATGAAGCGAACTTTGACACCTCAAAGCTGAGGGACCAGACAACATCTCCCATGGGTTCTTAAAAAGGGAGCAGGAGATTATTGTGTGAGCATTAACAAAGAACTTCAACACATCATTTGAAACTGGGGCCAACTCCCTGAGTTATGGAAAATGGCCCCAAAAAAATAAAAAAAAGATGTATTCCCAATTTTAAAAAGGAGACAGACCATGAGCACTAAACTACAGACCGTATCACTACACCGTATAGTATGCCAAGGTCATTGAGAAGATCATCAGGAGAGATGGTGGGGCACACTGGAAAAAACAAGTGTATAATTGACAAACAGCAGGGTTTTCAGGGAAGAAAATCCTGTGTCACAAACTACTAGAGTTTTATGACAAGGTGACAGAAGTAAGACAGGAGAGAGAAGGGGGTGGATCGACTGCATATTATTTGGACTGCAAGAAAGGAAGGCCTTCGACAACAGTTTCCTCAACAAGAGTTAAAAAAAAACTGCAAAAGCTAAGGATTCAGGCACACATGACAGGAAAGGCACTGCAAATGATCAAGAATACCTGACAGGGAGGCCAAACGATCATTATACGCGACGAAGGTTGTCAGAGTGTGCGCCCTGTGACAAGCGGGGTTCCACAGGGGGTCAGTCCTAACCTGTGCTGTTCTTGTATATGAGAACGACATAACGGAAGGAATAGACTCAGAGGTGTCCTTGTTGCAGATATTTGAATAAATGGAGAATAATCAAATCGGATGATGATCAGGCATGACTACAAAGAGACCTGGACAGGCTACAAGCCTGGTCCAGCAACTATCTCCTTGAATTTCACCCTGCCAAATGCACAAAAGTCATGAAGGATTGGGGAAGGGCAAAGAAAGACTTGCGCAGTCACAATATGATTTTTAGGAAGGCCAAAGACTGCCAACCTCACTCAAGGAAAAGATCTTGGGTAGCATAACACCGGAGCATATCTCCTGATGCGCACATCAAACAGATAACTGCTAGCAGCATATACGGACGCCAGGCAAACTATAACCTCAGTGAGGATTCGATTAAGAACTGTTATAGCTACCATTTACGTCAGGCCCATACTGGAGTATGAAGCACCAGTTTGGAATCCACACCTATCAAGCAACGTCAAGAAATAGAGAAAGGCAAAGGTTTTGCCAACAAGACTATTCCCAGATCAACGGCGATTGTCCGAGTACGAAGAATGGTTGAGGGAAAATCGGCCTGACGACCGGAGTACAGGAGGGCATGGATACATTGATAATGACATATAAATACAGCGCGGAATAGACAAGTGGACAAAGACGGGATGTTCCGAGAGAAGGACCAGACACAAAGGTCCACAATTGGAGATGAAGACTCAGATAATCAAAGGATGTTAGGAAGTAATTTTCTGTCAGTCAAAGAGTAGTACAGGCCGTGTAATACCTAAGAAAGTGACGTATTGTGAGGCGGGGGAACCATACATAGTTTAAGCGAGGTATGATAGAGCTCATGGGCAGAGAGAGGAGGACCTAGTACAATCAGCGAAGAGGCGTGTCCAGGAGCTGTGACTCGACCCCTGCAACACACAAATAGTGAGTACAAATAGTGAGTACAGATGGTGGTACACTCTCCCTGCACTACACATATGTTGGTAACACTCTCCCTGCACAACACAGATGGTGGTACAACCTCCTGCACTACACAGGTGGTGGTTACACTCTCCCTGCACTACACATAGGTGGTACAATATCTCCCTGCACTACACAACAGTGATACACTCTCACTGGCACTACACAGGAGTGGATACTCCT
Organism: Cherax quadricarinatus; assembly: GCF_026875155.1. Taxonomy (NCBI): domain Eukaryota; kingdom Metazoa; phylum Arthropoda; class Malacostraca; order Decapoda; family Parastacidae; genus Cherax; species Cherax quadricarinatus. The sequence continues at coordinate 35,012,089 of NC_069451.1, read as the reverse complement.
CCCTGCACTACACACATGGTGGGACACTCTCCCCTGCACTACACAGCTGGTGGTACAACTCTCCTGCACTACACCAGCTGGTGGTACACTCTCCCTGCACTACACAGCGGTGGTATACACTCTCCCTGGCACTACACAGCTGGTTGGAACAGTATCTCCCTGCACACAACGCTGTGGTACACTCTCCCTGCACTACAACACGGGTGTACACTCTCCCTGCACTACACAGCTGTTGGTACACTCAACCTGCACTACACAGCTGGTGTACACCTCCCTGCATACACAGCCTGGTGGTAACACTCCCTAGCAACTCCACAGCTGGTTGGTACAACTCTCTCCCCCTGCAACTACCCATAGCACTTACACGTTTGGCAACCCACAAACCACAAATAACAAACGAAAAGTATTATTCCATTTAAAAAAAATCACGTTTTTAGAGTCTCTTATCTTCATGTGAAGAAGGAGAAAATATTATTAGTAATAGAATAAAATGAACAGATTTTGTTTGTGGTAAGAAAAATAAATGGTATATGCAGGTAGTTTGTGGAATGTTTTTGTTTTTGTAGAAAGAAGGTAAATCCCAGAGTGAGGTTCAGAAATGAAGAAAGCTGTAGGGAAGACATAGAGATTGGGAGAAGAGTTAAGGAAAGAAGAGAGATAGGAGGAGGATATGAAGGGATGGGGATAGCTCGAAGATAAGAGGAACAAGGAAGGATTAGAGATACCTGTGATTTTCGAATACAGAATCCACATGCTATAACCTGAAAAATATTCGATGCTGCTAGAGTTAGCTGGTCTACAAACTCAGAATATCGAACATATATTTTTTTTTATTAACATATCAGGCAACCCAGCCGCACACGGCAGGGTGGCCCGAGAAAAAGACAAACATTCACCATCATTCACTTCCATCACTACTAGCCAGGATGCATGCTTACACTGAAGTTATACAACACAACATTTAACACCCTTTCCTTCATAGTGCAGACACTGTACTTCCCATCTCCAGGCTCAAAGTCCGGCTGCCGGTTTTCCTAGAATCCTCCAAAAAGGTTACCTTGCTTCACTCTCCAACACACACAAGTCCTAAAGTCATTTGGCTCATTCGCTCTCTTTCTAACACACTCACATATGCTCCCTGGAAGTCCAAGCCCCACTCATCACTCACAGAAAACCTCATTAACCCCCACCCTCCAACTATCCAAGCCGACCTCTACCCACGCCTTCCCTCCACTACAGATTATACACTGTCGAAGTCTTTCTATTATGTTACATCCTCTCTACTGTTTTCGAACCACCTCAACAATCCTTCCTCATCCCTCTGATAATAGTTTATGGTTGATCCCGCACCTCCGCCTAATTTCCAAACTACGAATTCCCTCTGCATTATATTCACACCACACATTGCCCTCAGACATGACATCTACCTTCCACCAGCCTTCTCCTTGTTGCAACATTCCACCACGACATGTTCACTACCCAAGTAAGAGCATTGTTTAACTATACTCTCATACAGTTCCCCTCTTTTGCTTCCATGGACAAAGTCTTTGTTTCTACAAACTCCCTCATGCACTACTCGCTTTCCCCCCTTATCAATCTATGATTCACTGCATCTTTCAAAAACCCATCTGCTGACACGTCTAACTCCTAAATATCTGAAATATTGACCTTTTCGCATACTCTCTCCCTCCTATCTTATATCAAGTCCTTTCGTTACATATTTTTTTTTATACCCCCGCATCACCTTACTCTTTCTATATTCACTTTTACTCCCCTTCCTTTACATACCCTACCAACTTATCCACCACCTCCTGCAACTTCTCTTCAGAATCTGCCCAAAAGCACAGTATCATCAGCAAAGAGCAACTGTGTCAACCCCACTTTGTGTTAGATCTTTTATCTTTAACCCCACACCTCTTGCCAGTAACTGAGCATTCACTTCACTTAACAAGCACCATCTATAAATATATTGAACAACCATGGAGACATCACACATCCTTGTCTAAGGCCTACTTTTACTAGGCAAATAATCCTCCCTCACCCCTAACATACTCTACCTAGCCTCCACATCCTCGTAAAAACTCTTCACTGCTTCACCTACTCCTATTCCATACATTTGCAACATCCTGCCCACATGCCCTCCCATCCACCCTGTCATACGCCTTTTCAAATCCATAAATGACACAAAAACCTCTTTAGCCTATCTAATAGTGTTCACCTATATGTTTTGCACTTAAACACTTGGTCTACACACCTCCTAACCTTTCTAAAGCCTCCCTTGGTTTCATCTTTATCCTAACTCGCCGTCTTACGCTTAATTTTTCAATAATACCACTACCATACACTTTACCAGGTTATACTCACAGACTTATTCCCCTATAATTTTTTACACTCTCTTTTGTCCTCTTTCTCTTTAAAAAAGAGAACTATGTATGCACTCTGCCAATCCCTAGGTACCTTCCCCTCTTCAACATTTTATTAAATAACAGCACCAGTTCCTCCAAAAAAGATCCCCGCCTGCTTTAACATTTCTATCTTTAATCCCAAAATAACACATTAATAACACTACTTCACACAGCACACACACACTCACTCACACTCTTTAACACAATACACTCTTACACACAAACACTCAACTGCTCACACTTCACTCATCTTTACACCCTTACACTCTAACACACTTACTCTTACACTCAAACTTACACTCACAAACACCCAAGCTCCACTCTCTCACAAATGTGTATACACCACAAATGAGTAATTACGTATACAACATTCACACACGCTCGCACAAATAATTTGAAAACAGATGATAATTTTTAACTCTTCCCAAACCAATTGACAAACATATCCCTTTTTTTTTTGGGGGGGGGATGGGGTGAGCCCAATATGCTTCATTAAGTCAGGATCACTATGTTTCATTTCATTATGTCGTCGTAAATTTTGGAATCAACGTAATATAAGGGATTCTGGAACTCGATGTTACCATTTACTGAGGTATATGCCAGGGCGTCATATTGGAATTTCAGAATGGCCTCTTCATATTAGATATTTTATCTGATTTCTGCGCCTCTAATTTAAGTTAGTCTTGTTTTCAGAGTCACAGAATGTAATGAGTACCAAGATGGGGAACAAAAAAAAATGAAGCAGAACAGCCTAGACGCAGAAATAAATAGTTTTTTAAAAACATTTGGGTACTAACAGAAATAAACAAAAAGTTTTTAAAACATGCTGGTACTACAGAAAATAAACAAATAAGTTTAAAACATGCTGTACTAGCAGTAATAAACAAATATTTAAAACTAGCTGGTACTATAGAAAATAAACAAATAGTTTAAAATATGTTGTATAGTTTTAAACGTACGTAACAGTTTAAAACATTCTGTAATAGTTTAAAACATGCTGGTACTAACAGAAATAAACAAATAGTTTAAAACATACCTGTAATAGTTATTAAAACTTGCTGGTGACTAGCAGAAATAAACAAATAGTTTTTAAAACATTCTGTAATAAGTTAAAACTTGCTGTAACAGTTAAAACATGCTGGGAAACAGAAATTTTCTTCCTCAAAACTAGAAGTCAAAAATATTGCAAAGATAAAAAATAATAATATTAATGTAACATTTGTTAACACAAAATACTCAAAATAATATAGTAACAAATAGTAACATCATATATATCTTCACTTATTTCATCTTCACTTTTACTCTTTTCAACTTTTAATCCACATTGCTCTTCACATTCAACATCACACAACTTTCATAACAAAAAGATTCTGTCTCCTGCGTGAACATCTTAAAGATAACATGACGATATTGCAGTGACATCTGGCGAGCTGTATAGCGTCGGTATGCAGGAGATACTTGTGTGGTGCCCAGTAATACTTGATGGTAGCCAACCTTCAGAGGACTGAAAGGTGAATCCAGTGTTTAGGCTCCAGTCTCCACTATGTTCAAGAACACAGTGTTTGGAGGTAACTGTTGCTTCCTGTCAGGTGTTTCTAAACAGTATGCCACCTCTGATCAGACATACTGAGAAGGAGTACCTCTATGCCTAGGGCATAAACAGCTGCAGACGAACTTGGTCCAGTGTAATCCCTCTTTCTTTGGTGTCAGGTCACTTATTCTGTGTCATGTCACTTTCTTCATTCTGTGTCAGGCCACTTTCTTTTGTGACAGATCACTTTCGTTCAGCGTCAGAACACTTATTGAATAATATCACTTTCAATGTTCAATGTACTACTAAGAACATTTTGTTCTTGCCTGTTCCCGAGAATCTTACAATATTTCTGTTGCTGCAAAGACTGGAAGCAGGAAAGGCAATCGCCCTCTCTGCTCTTAAACTTCTCTATTTCAACTGTCTAAAGCAGTGAAACTGGAGTCGTCTTGCACAAGTTTGTCAGTATGCAAACACCAGAATCAAAACATCCTGAGTCTGAGTAAAAACACGCAAGTTATGCACTAGGGAATCTTGTGATGGCAGCTTTGTTAGTTAGTTTTTAGTTTAATACGTTTATTATGCACCAGCCCTACCACCCTGTGGGCGGGAGTCAAAAGATTACAGAGTTACATAATTATGGTCCAGGGACTGACTCCAAGTTTTGATAGCTGGAGCAAGTTACAGAGGTATGAACTCCACACTTTTACAAAGGTAATTAACTCCCAGGTAGGTCTGGTCAAAATCATGACAAGTTACAAAGGTATTTACTAGATTACAGAGGTACATAATGGGCCAGACTGCCTCCAAATTTTTATAGCTGAACAGGTACAAAGGTAATGAATTACAAGTTAAACAAAGGTAAATGAAATTCCTGTAAGAATGGTTTACTTACGTTTATACCATGGCTACAATCATGAACAAATTATAGATTAATGAGCAATGCACACTTCGCACACCTGCCCGGTCTACACTGTATGATTAATTTTGCAAATGTTGAATGTGTGAGTCCACATACACACACACACACGACACACACACACACACGCACACACACAACACACACACACACACACACACACACACACACACACACACACAACACACAGACTACACACAAACTACAATGGGAGACACACACACACACACACACACACACACACACACGCACACTCACACACACACACACACAAACACACGAACACACACACACACACACACACACACACACACTCACACCTCACACACAGCTTGTTGTCAGGTATATTATCAGAGTGTCAGCCTTGTTCAATGATAGTATCTCAACTGCATTCATTGGTTGTTGCTTCTAGTGTGACCTACTGCTGAAATGATAATTAACTTCTTTTGAGTCTTTATTGTGGCCATAGAGTTTTTTATGCACTTTACATTGTCAGATCTGTTTGATTCATGTAACAGGAAGGTGTCTCATTGGGATGAATGTTTATTGTTTCATTGCTGTTAATCAATGTACAGATCAGGATCTTACCCCTGTTCGTTTTTCCTGGACCCTTTGCTTCAGTGAAACCACCCTCGTAATGGAGTCAAAATAGTTATAACCTGATCGAGGTCTCCATCAAAGCTCATAATCCTCTCACTGACGTAATGCTCTAGATACTTTCGCCATTTTTAATGTTCCTGATGATCGATATCTTTAGGACCAACCAACATTCCCTCAGACTTCGGCAATGTTTTTTTCTGCTGCATGACAAAAGTTAATGTTTCTCCATTTTCCCCTCATTCTGTCTGGCTTCTGCTACCATATATTTGAAAGATTTCCGCCACAGGTGTAAACCTGGAATCATTGTAAACTTATTCCTACAGCATTTTTTAAATCATTATCTGTACGTAACCTGGCAAGCTCCACGATCGGTCATGGAGATCCTTTTGGTGGTAGTTCTTAGATCATCTTCTGGTCACTGATCGTAACAAATAACTTTTTGCTGGAAGATATGTATATTTATAATCTCCTACTGGACTGGTGCCCAAGACTCACCTCTCTTTTAAAACATCCTGACGTGTTTCATGTTTATACACGTTCAGTAAGACATATATTTTCACGTCTATATTTTTACGTCTGTTGAAATATGCTTCACGGCTCCATTTATACTTTCAGTGATACATTTTTTCATACAACGCTATCCATGAATACCAAACCAGGATCTGAGTGACATATTTTGGGGAACATACGCGTTTCGTGACTGAGTTGCAGAGTGTTCAACCTCACTTTCTAAAGAGTCCTCCATGAGCCAGAGTGGCAGCTTTAATCTTATCAACAACGTCAACATTTTTGCCGAACAATAATTTTTGATGGATCGACCCCCCGTGAAAGATCTTTTATTTGTTTATGTTAAGATCAAAGTGCCTTTTAACTCTGAGATTCGTGTCTTATCTGGGTTACCAAGAAGAACCGTTGTTCCAGTATTGTTATTAGAGATCTATGTAAGCCACAGAAACCTACTTCATCTTGTTGACATGTTCACAAAGCGAAAGGTCTGTGTTTATGGGAAACTACAAACCCGTCTCTGTGACAAACAGGTTTCCATTTTGAAGTCTCATCCCATATTTCTGTGTTTTGCCTTCACTCTGGCATATCTGCGAATGTAGTGAGGCCAGAGATGTTTGTATTTTATCCGATTAAATTCAGTAGGATAACTCGGTCAGTGCTTCGCCTGCTTCCAGATGAGAAATCATAATTTCTGAATGTTTGCGACGAAGAACAGATGAATTCCACCTGATGGACGTAATTCACTACAACTTGAATATTATTATTATTATTATAATCAAGGGGAAGCGCTAACCCGGAGATATCATACGCGCCTGGGGGGGGATTGGAAGGCATTCGGCTTAATCGGGGAACTGGAGCAGTAGATCCAATTCCCGACGATCAAGAGCCCCTCACCAACAACAAGGAACCTTCTTGAGGCAACACTAACTGAACATACCATTACTGGAAACATGAGTAACTGGTAAATTCTTTAATGGTACTACTAACTGAACACACTATTAAAAGACTTACCAGTTACTCATGGGCTCCAGCTGGTGTAAGATATCGTCATACAGTACTTGGATAAATGGTATTTGACAAATCCTTGGCACTTCTGATCTGTTAGTTTTCCCAGGTCCTGTGCGAGTCTTGTACTGTAGTATATTGCTTAGGTGTGGCTGATGTATCTGGTCCCTCCTAGATAGATCCTGTCAGTGATACGTATACGGGAATGATATTTGACACCTTTTTTAAGGGTGGTCATACCACACTTGTGTATCATCATATGTAGGTCCGATCAGGCTGGTTAGGTAGGATAAAACCCCACAAAAGGGCATTTTAGTAGTTTACCTGCTCATTATCTGATAAATCAGATTTTGTACCAGTTGTAACAGACTTTCATTTAATCTTATTTAATAACCACGTGCTAACCTAGGGAAGTATAAATATGTTCCAGTACAGCCTATCCCATAGACCAGAAACGCTAAGATTTACATTTATCTGGAGGAACCATTCGACCCGTTTAGGGGCAGGAACATCCAAGGATATAACTACCCCGAGAGAATGCATGGAACTACGGGCACTATTCGCTTATATACAGTACGGGGAGATGGGATCCCTGCTGGGCCCTTCATCTCTAATTTTAGGAGAGGGAATCATGAAGACTTTAAAAGGGTAGACTTGCTAAGTTCGCATCAGCCACGACAGCGGTGATTGACTCATATCACGGGAGCACCTCAGAAGTGTCCGGAATAAAGATTGAAAATTCGTAACTCCAGCTCATCTTGAGAGACCCTCTTTGAAGCTCCTATAGTTAGTGATTCATAGTGCAATACTTGAAGAATATCCCTCCGTCGCCATAACTGATATCTACCATTCAGTGATAACATATATTGACGAACTTATTTACGGAACCAATTCCAGTGTGGGTGGAAATTACGACAGGGGGGACAAAACTAAGCTTTAGTTTTTTCCACATCAAACTGTCATACGCAGTACGATAGTAACATACTGCCGCAGTATGCAGTTTTGATACGGAAAATTGAGAACACTCAGACACACTCTGTTCTTCTTCAGTTTTCTCGATTAATTCTCGAGAAGTGATATCTTGTACTCTGCTCAAATGGTCAGTTTTATTGCTTTCCTATGTCTTTGTTAACATCAGTTTTATCAATAGTCAATTTATCTGTAGATTATCTTCGTTTCACCCTTCAACGTCCCTGTTCAGATCCTCGCATGGTCATGCTCTCCTCCGCCATACACTTGATTCAACCCACTTCCTCCAATTATTTATCAGACAATGTCCGTCACTGGAGTCATAAATCATACTGCTGGACCATATTAAACATAATGAAATAACACTGCAGCAGACTCTAACTGGCCCAATAATGACATACTCTCAGAGAAAGGATTTTTTTTTCGCTTTGTTAAATCCTTTATCATGCTATGACTCGATACAAACTTATAAAGTGAAACGTTGACTCCAATTAAAACTTGTTTGGCACCTTGTAGTTTTCTTAAAGATGTTGACGTAAACCCCTCACCCTAGCCTCCACTCGACCATCATAGCGTCAGCACGAAACTTGAGTAGTGGTCATAAAAGTTATCAAGGAGCAGGTGTCCCTAGGAGTTGTGGTAAGCAATCTCCCAGCAAAACCAAACCCCAGGGACTCATACTCACAAATGTATTGATCCCTGGCTGTGTTTCTCTTCTGCCGGGGTTGACACTGCCTATAATATGCAATGCATGCCAAACAGGTCCCCCTTGTCTCCTCTCACCAATCTCCCTTACTGCTATACAAGCAGTCCTGTTGATTTTCTCTCTCTCCCATCTCTCCTTACTTCTATACATGCAGTCCTGGTGATTATCTCTCTTCCCCCCCACCCCCCCCCCCCCCTTCTCCCCCAACTCTCCTTAACTTCTATACATGCAGTCCTGGTGATTTTCTCTCTCTCCCATCTCTCCTACTCCTATACATGGAGTCCTGGTGATTTCTCTCTCGTCGACCATACTCCTTACTGCTTTACATGCAGTCCTGGTGATTTTCTCTTCTCTCCCATCTCTCCTTACTGTATACATGGAGTCCTGGTGATTTTTCACTCTCTCTTCACCATCCTCCTTACTGCATACATGCAGTCCTGGTGATTTTTTTTCTCCTCTCCCATCTCTCCTTACTGCTATACATGCCAAGTCCCGGTGATTTTTTCTCTTCTCCCACTTCTCCTTACTGCTATACATGCAGTCCTGGTGTTTTCTCCCATCCCTCCTTTACTACTACAATAAGTTTGGGCTATTTCACTCTTCCATTTCCTCAGTTTTCAGTAAGTACGGGGGAAAAAAAAAAAAAAAAATCTCGCTTCTAATGCATAGCTATACTTGGTTACTGAACCTCACTTCAGCTATCAATACTTGTAATTACGTAACACTCTCCCTGGTGCACTACACAGGTGGATGGTAAACACGACTTCCTGCACTACAAATGTTGATGGTAACTCTCCTTCACTACACAGGTGAGGTTCACTCTCAACCTGCACTACACAGGTGAGGTTACACTCTTCCTGCACCTACCAAGGTGATGGTAAACTCGCCCAGCACTACACAGGTGATGTACCACCCACCCTTACCACATCAGGTATGTACAGGCGACTCCCTGCACTACACAGGATGGTTGTACACTCCTCCCAGCCTACACAGGTGGATGGTATTACTCTCCCTGCACTACACAGTGTGATAGTACACCCTCCCTGCACTACACAGGAGATGGAACAATCTCCCTACACAACACAGGTGATGGTACACTTTCCCTGCACAACACAGGTGATGGTGCACTCTCCTGCTCTACACATGTGATGGTACACACTCCCAGCACTACACAGGTGATGGTACACTCTCCTTGCACTACACATGTGGTGATACACTCTCCCTGCGCTGGCACAAGTGACGTACACTCTCCCGTAACTACGCTACACAGGTGGTGGTACACTCCCCTGCCATACACAGGTGGTGGAACACTCAACTCCCTGAACTACAACAGGTGGATACACTCGCCCCTGTTTCTACACAGGTGATGTACACTCCTCCCTGCCTTCAAGGTGAGCCACACTCTCACCCTGCTCTACACATGATGGTACACCCTCCTGCACTACACAGGTGAAGGTACCCCCTACCCTTCCCTACACAGGTGAATTTGGAACACTCCCCTGCAACTACCACAGGTGATTGAACACACATCCTGCACTTACAAAGGTTGATGGTACACTCTCCCTGCTCTACAAAGGTGAGGCACCCTCTCCTCTGCCAACAACCAGGTGGTGGTACACTCACCCCTTCACTACACAGTTGGTGTACACTCTCCCTGCTCTACACAGGTGAAGGTACGCTCTCCCTCACTACACAGGTGATGGTACACTCCTCCCTGCACTACACAGTATTATAACAACCTACCCTTTTCCTACAGACACCGGTGATGGTAACACGTCACCCTTCACTACACAGGTGAAGGTACACACTTCCTGCACTACAAAGGTGATGGTACACTCTCCCTGCACTACACAGGTGATGGTACACTCTCCCTGCACTACACAGGTGATGGTTCCACCCACCTTCCAATACACAGTGATTGGACACTCTCCCTGCACTACACAGGTGGTGGTACACTCTCACTGCACTACACAGTGGATGGAATACTCTCCCAACACTAAACAGGTGATGGTACACTCTCCTCCTGCACTCACAGGTGATGTACACTATCCCTGCACTACACAGAATGATGGTACACATTCCCTCCACTACACAGTGATGCTGGTACACTCTTCTTGCAACTACACAGTGAAGGTACACTCTCCCTGCACTACACAGGGTATGATGATCACTGTCGCATGCACTACACATGTGGTGATACCACTCTCCCTGCACTGCACAAGTGAGGTAACAACTCTCCTTTGCACTGCACAGTGGTGGTACACTCCGACTCTCTCTCGCTACACAGGTGTGTACACTCTCCCGAACTACACAGTGATGTACAACTCTCCCTGTTCTAGCAACCACATGTCATGGTACACTCTCGCTGCACTTCAAGTGAAGCAACACTCCACCCTGCACTAATCACAGGTGAGGTACACTCCTCACTGCACTACACAGAAGATGGTACACTTCCTCCCTGCACACACAGGTGGATTTGTACACACTTCCTGCACTACAAAGTGATGGTACACTCGACCCTGCGCATACAACAGGTGATGGGTGCACTCTCCCAGCACTACACAGGTGAAGGTACACTCTCCTCTGAACTACACAGGTGGTGGTTAACACTCTCTCCTGTCACTACACAGAAGATGGTACGCTCTCCCCTGCACCCCCCCTAACACAGGTGATAGTACACTCCTCCTGAACTACAACAGTTGATGGTACACTCTCCTGTATCTACACAGGTGATTGTAACATTCTCCATGCACTTCACGAGGTTGGATGGTACACTCTCCTGCACTACACAGATGATGGACCCCGTACCCTTCCCTACACAGGTGATTGTACACTCTCCCCTGCACTACACAGTGATTGTACACACTTCCTGCACTACAAAGTGTGAAGGTACACTCTCACTGCGCTAAACACAGGTGATGGTAGACACTCTCCCTGCAACTACACAGGTGATGTACACTCTCCCCGCACTACACAGGGTGAAGGAACCACCTCCTGCACTTCACAAGTGATGGTACCTCTCCCTGCACTAACACAGGGATAGTACACAATTCTGAAACACTACAAAGGTGATGGTACACTCTCCCTGCACTACACAGGTGATAGTACACTCTCCGCACTACACCTGTATGTTACACTCCCCTGCACTACACAGTGATGGTACACTCCCCTGCACTACGACAGGTTATGTGTACACTCTCCCTGCCCTACACAGGTGGTGGGACACTCTCCCTGCACTACACAGGTGATGTACACTTTCCATGCACTAGATTACGCAGGTGATGGTACACTCTCCTTGCAATACACATGTGATGTACCTCTCCCTTCACTACTACAGTGATTGAAACTCTCCTCCTTGCACTACACAGGTGAATGGTACACCTCTTCCTCTGCAATACACAGTGATGGTACACTCTCCCTGCACTTCAACAGGTGATGGACACTCTCCCTGCACACACAGTGAAGGTATACTCTCCTGCAACTACAAATGTGATGGTACAATCTACTTCACTAAAACGCAGTTGGTGGTAACACGTCTCTCTGCACTACCAGTGTGGTGGGCCCTCCTCTCTGCACTACACGGTGGTGGTACATCTTCCCTCTGCACTACACATTGGTGGTACACTCCCTCTGCACTAACACATGTGTTTGGTATACTCTACCCTACACAAGTGGTGGTACACTCTCCTACACTACGCAGGTGGTGAAACACCCTCCCTGCACTACACACAAATGGTGGTACACTCTCTCTCCCCTGCACTACACAGTTGGTGTACACTCTCCATGCACACACAGAGTGGTGGTACACTCCTCAGAGCATAACACAGCAGGTGGTGACACTCTCCCTTCACTACCAGTTGGGGGTACACTCTCCATGCACTACACAGATTGGTGGTACAACCCCCTGCACTACACAATGGTGGAAACTCTCCCTGCACTACACAGATGGTGGTACACTCTCCCTGCACTACACAGATGGTGGTACACTCTCCCTGCACTACACAGATGGTGGTACACTCTCCCTGCACTACACAGATGGGGTACATCTATGAGCCACTACACGATTGTGGACATTCTCCCTGCACTAACACAGATGGTGGTACACACTCAGAACAAACTAACACGATGTTGGTACACTCTCACGCACTACACAATGGTGGTACACTCTCAGAGCCTCACTACACAGATGGTGGTACACTCTCCCTACTCGATACACAGGATGGGTGGGACACTCTCAGAGCAATAAACAGATGGTGGTACACTCTCCCTGCACTACACAGATGGTGGTACACTCTCCCTGCACTACACAGATGGTGGTACACTCTCCCTGCACTACACAGATGGTGGTACACTCTCCCTGCACTACACAGATGGTGGTACACTCTCAAGCACTACACAGATGGTGGAACACCTCCCTGCACTACCCAGATGTGGTACACTCTCCCGCACTACACAGATGGTGGTACACTCTTCTGCACTACACAGATTGGTGGTACACTCTCAGAGCACTACACAGATGGTGGACACACTCCCTTGCACTACACAGATGTGGTACATCTCCCTGCACTACACAGATGGTGGTACACTCTCAGAGCAAGTACACAGAACTGGTATAACTCTCATAGCACTACACAGTATGTGACACTCTCCCTGGACTACACAGATGGTGGCACACTCTCAGACACAACACATATGGTGGTACCACTCTCCCTGCACTACACAGATTGTGGGAAACTCTCAGAGCACTACACAGATGGTGGGTACACTCTCAGATCACTACACAGATGGTGGAACATTCTCCTGCGCAACAGATTGTGGTACACTCTTCCCTGCCTACACAGTTGGTTGTTAACACTGCAAAGCACTGCACAGATGGTGGTACACTCCTCAGGACACCCACAGATGGTGGTACACTCTCAGTCACTACACAGATGGTGGTACACTCTCCTGCACTACACAGAATGTTGTACACTCACCGTGCTCTACACAGGTGGTGGTACACGTCTCAAGCACTGCACAGATGGTGGTACGACTCTCAGAGCACTACCCAGATGGTGGTACACCTCTCAGTTTACTACACAGTGGAGGTACACTCTTATGCACTACACATATGGTTGGTACACTCTCCCTCTGCACTACACAGTTGTTTGGTACACTCTCCTAGCACTACACAGATGTGTAACTCTCAAGAGCGCTACACAGATGTGGAACACTCTCCTGCACTACACAATTGTGGTACACTCTTTCCTGCCCTACACATTGGTGGTACACTCTCAGAGCACAACACAGATGGTTGAACACTCTCCCTTCACACAACAGTTGTGGTGTACACTCTCAGAGCACTACACAGATGGTGGTACACTACAGAGCACACACAGATGGTGGTAACCTCCCTGCACTACACAGAAGGTGGTACACTCTACTCTCCCTGCACTCACAGGTAGTGGTACGCTCCTCCTGCACTACAACAGGTGAGGTACACTCTCCTGCACTACACAGATGTGGTACACTCTACCCTGCACTTCACAGGCGGTGGTACACTCTCCGCTGCACTACACATGTAGTGGTACACTCTCCCTGCCACTACACAATGTGGTACACTATCGCTGCACTACACAGATGGTGGTACACTCACCCTGCACTACACAGTTGGTGTACTCTCTCCCTCCACTAAACAGATGGTGGTACACTCTCCCCGCTCTCACTGATGGTGGTACACTCACCCTCACTACAGAGGAGGTAATCAGACTGAAGAAGGGTGATGGGGAATTCACGAAGAAACTACCCAAGAGGTATGTCAAGGGAATCAACACAAGATTCTAAAGAGGTATTTATAGTGGAAAGCAGTAGGACACCAGGAAATCAGAACAGGGGGGCACACAGCAAGTGCTGGAATTCAGTTACATATAACCAAGGAGGAAGTGAAGAAGCTAGCTAATGAAGCGAACTTTGACACCTCAAAGCTGAGGGACCAGACAACATCTCCCATGGGTTCTTAAAAAGGGAGCAGGAGATTATTGTGTGAGCATTAACAAAGAACTTCAACACATCATTTGAAACTGGGGCCAACTCCCTGAGTTATGGAAAATGGCCCCAAAAAAATAAAAAAAAGATGTATTCCCAATTTTAAAAAGGAGACAGACCATGAGCACTAAACTACAGACCGTATCACTACACCGTATAGTATGCCAAGGTCATTGAGAAGATCATCAGGAGAGATGGTGGGGCACACTGGAAAAAACAAGTGTATAATTGACAAACAGCAGGGTTTTCAGGGAAGAAAATCCTGTGTCACAAACTACTAGAGTTTTATGACAAGGTGACAGAAGTAAGACAGGAGAGAGAAGGGGGTGGATCGACTGCATATTATTTGGACTGCAAGAAAGGAAGGCCTTCGACAACAGTTTCCTCAACAAGAGTTAAAAAAAAACTGCAAAAGCTAAGGATTCAGGCACACATGACAGGAAAGGCACTGCAAATGATCAAGAATACCTGACAGGGAGGCCAAACGATCATTATACGCGACGAAGGTTGTCAGAGTGTGCGCCCTGTGACAAGCGGGGTTCCACAGGGGGTCAGTCCTAACCTGTGCTGTTCTTGTATATGAGAACGACATAACGGAAGGAATAGACTCAGAGGTGTCCTTGTTGCAGATATTTGAATAAATGGAGAATAATCAAATCGGATGATGATCAGGCATGACTACAAAGAGACCTGGACAGGCTACAAGCCTGGTCCAGCAACTATCTCCTTGAATTTCACCCTGCCAAATGCACAAAAGTCATGAAGGATTGGGGAAGGGCAAAGAAAGACTTGCGCAGTCACAATATGATTTTTAGGAAGGCCAAAGACTGCCAACCTCACTCAAGGAAAAGATCTTGGGTAGCATAACACCGGAGCATATCTCCTGATGCGCACATCAAACAGATAACTGCTAGCAGCATATACGGACGCCAGGCAAACTATAACCTCAGTGAGGATTCGATTAAGAACTGTTATAGCTACCATTTACGTCAGGCCCATACTGGAGTATGAAGCACCAGTTTGGAATCCACACCTATCAAGCAACGTCAAGAAATAGAGAAAGGCAAAGGTTTTGCCAACAAGACTATTCCCAGATCAACGGCGATTGTCCGAGTACGAAGAATGGTTGAGGGAAAATCGGCCTGACGACCGGAGTACAGGAGGGCATGGATACATTGATAATGACATATAAATACAGCGCGGAATAGACAAGTGGACAAAGACGGGATGTTCCGAGAGAAGGACCAGACACAAAGGTCCACAATTGGAGATGAAGACTCAGATAATCAAAGGATGTTAGGAAGTAATTTTCTGTCAGTCAAAGAGTAGTACAGGCCGTGTAATACCTAAGAAAGTGACGTATTGTGAGGCGGGGGAACCATACATAGTTTAAGCGAGGTATGATAGAGCTCATGGGCAGAGAGAGGAGGACCTAGTACAATCAGCGAAGAGGCGTGTCCAGGAGCTGTGACTCGACCCCTGCAACACACAAATAGTGAGTACAAATAGTGAGTACAGATGGTGGTACACTCTCCCTGCACTACACATATGTTGGTAACACTCTCCCTGCACAACACAGATGGTGGTACAACCTCCTGCACTACACAGGTGGTGGTTACACTCTCCCTGCACTACACATAGGTGGTACAATATCTCCCTGCACTACACAACAGTGATACACTCTCACTGGCACTACACAGGAGTGGATACTCCTCCCTGCACTACACACATGGTGGGACACTCTCCCCTGCACTACACAGCTGGTGGTACAACTCTCCTGCACTACACCAGCTGGTGGTACACTCTCCCTGCACTACACAGCGGTGGTATACACTCTCCCTGGCACTACACAGCTGGTTGGAACAGTATCTCCCTGCACACAACGCTGTGGTACACTCTCCCTGCACTACAACACGGGTGTACACTCTCCCTGCACTACACAGCTGTTGGTACACTCAACCTGCACTACACAGCTGGTGTACACCTCCCTGCATACACAGCCTGGTGGTAACACTCCCTAGCAACTCCACAGCTGGTTGGTACAACTCTCTCCCCCTGCAACTACCCATAGCACTTACACGTTTGGCAACCCACAAACCACAAATAACAAACGAAAAGTATTATTCCATTTAAAAAAAATCACGTTTTTAGAGTCTCTTATCTTCATGTGAAGAAGGAGAAAATATTATTAGTAATAGAATAAAATGAACAGATTTTGTTTGTGGTAAGAAAAATAAATGGTATATGCAGGTAGTTTGTGGAATGTTTTTGTTTTTGTAGAAAGAAGGTAAATCCCAGAGTGAGGTTCAGAAATGAAGAAAGCTGTAGGGAAGACATAGAGATTGGGAGAAGAGTTAAGGAAAGAAGAGAGATAGGAGGAGGATATGAAGGGATGGGGATAGCTCGAAGATAAGAGGAACAAGGAAGGATTAGAGATACCTGTGATTTTCGAATACAGAATCCACATGCTATAACCTGAAAAATATTCGATGCTGCTAGAGTTAGCTGGTCTACAAACTCAGAATATCGAACATATATTTTTTTTTATTAACATATCAGGCAACCCAGCCGCACACGGCAGGGTGGCCCGAGAAAAAGACAAACATTCACCATCATTCACTTCCATCACTACTAGCCAGGATGCATGCTTACACTGAAGTTATACAACACAACATTTAACACCCTTTCCTTCATAGTGCAGACACTGTACTTCCCATCTCCAGGCTCAAAGTCCGGCTGCCGGTTTTCCTAGAATCCTCCAAAAAGGTTACCTTGCTTCACTCTCCAACACACACAAGTCCTAAAGTCATTTGGCTCATTCGCTCTCTTTCTAACACACTCACATATGCTCCCTGGAAGTCCAAGCCCCACTCATCACTCACAGAAAACCTCATTAACCCCCACCCTCCAACTATCCAAGCCGACCTCTACCCACGCCTTCCCTCCACTACAGATTATACACTGTCGAAGTCTTTCTATTATGTTACATCCTCTCTACTGTTTTCGAACCACCTCAACAATCCTTCCTCATCCCTCTGATAATAGTTTATGGTTGATCCCGCACCTCCGCCTAATTTCCAAACTACGAATTCCCTCTGCATTATATTCACACCACACATTGCCCTCAGACATGACATCTACCTTCCACCAGCCTTCTCCTTGTTGCAACATTCCACCACGACATGTTCACTACCCAAGTAAGAGCATTGTTTAACTATACTCTCATACAGTTCCCCTCTTTTGCTTCCATGGACAAAGTCTTTGTTTCTACAAACTCCCTCATGCACTACTCGCTTTCCCCCCTTATCAATCTATGATTCACTGCATCTTTCAAAAACCCATCTGCTGACACGTCTAACTCCTAAATATCTGAAATATTGACCTTTTCGCATACTCTCTCCCTCCTATCTTATATCAAGTCCTTTCGTTACATATTTTTTTTTATACCCCCGCATCACCTTACTCTTTCTATATTCACTTTTACTCCCCTTCCTTTACATACCCTACCAACTTATCCACCACCTCCTGCAACTTCTCTTCAGAATCTGCCCAAAAGCACAGTATCATCAGCAAAGAGCAACTGTGTCAACCCCACTTTGTGTTAGATCTTTTATCTTTAACCCCACACCTCTTGCCAGTAACTGAGCATTCACTTCACTTAACAAGCACCATCTATAAATATATTGAACAACCATGGAGACATCACACATCCTTGTCTAAGGCCTACTTTTACTAGGCAAATAATCCTCCCTCACCCCTAACATACTCTACCTAGCCTCCACATCCTCGTAAAAACTCTTCACTGCTTCACCTACTCCTATTCCATACATTTGCAACATCCTGCCCACATGCCCTCCCATCCACCCTGTCATACGCCTTTTCAAATCCATAAATGACACAAAAACCTCTTTAGCCTATCTAATAGTGTTCACCTATATGTTTTGCACTTAAACACTTGGTCTACACACCTCCTAACCTTTCTAAAGCCTCCCTTGGTTTCATCTTTATCCTAACTCGCCGTCTTACGCTTAATTTTTCAATAATACCACTACCATACACTTTACCAGGTTATACTCACAGACTTATTCCCCTATAATTTTTTACACTCTCTTTTGTCCTCTTTCTCTTTATAAAAGAGAACTATGTATGCACTCTGCCAATCCCTAGGTACCTTCCCCTCTTCAACATTTTATTAAATAACAGCACCAGTTCCTCCAAAAAAGATCCCCGCCTGCTTTAACATTTCTATCTTTAATCCCAAAATAACACATTAATAACACTACTTCACACAGCACACACACACTCACTCACACTCTTTAACACAATACACTCTTACACACAAACACTCAACTGCTCACACTTCACTCATCTTTACACCCTTACACTCTAACACACTTACTCTTACACTCAAACTTACACTCACAAACACCCAAGCTCCACTCTCTCACAAATGTGTATACACCACAAATGAGTAATTACGTATACAACATTCACACACGCTCGCACAAATAATTTGAAAACAGATGATAATTTTTAACTCTTCCCAAACCAATTGACAAACATATCCCTTTTTTTTTTGGGGGGGGGATGGGGTGAGCCCAATATGCTTCATTAAGTCAGGATCACTATGTTTCATTTCATTATGTCGTCGTAAATTTTGGAATCAACGTAATATAAGGGATTCTGGAACTCGATGTTACCATTTACTGAGGTATATGCCAGGGCGTCATATTGGAATTTCAGAATGGCCTCTTCATATTAGATATTTTATCTGATTTCTGCGCCTCTAATTTAAGTTAGTCTTGTTTTCAGAGTCACAGAATGTAATGAGTACCAAGATGGGGAACAAAAAAAAATGAAGCAGAACAGCCTAGACGCAGAAATAAATAGTTTTTTAAAAACATTTGGGTACTAACAGAAATAAACAAAAAGTTTTTAAAACATGCTGGTACTACAGAAAATAAACAAATAAGTTTAAAACATGCTGTACTAGCAGTAATAAACAAATATTTAAAACTAGCTGGTACTATAGAAAATAAACAAATAGTTTAAAATATGTTGTATAGTTTTAAACGTACGTAACAGTTTAAAACATTCTGTAATAGTTTAAAACATGCTGGTACTAACAGAAATAAACAAATAGTTTAAAACATACCTGTAATAGTTATTAAAACTTGCTGGTGACTAGCAGAAATAAACAAATAGTTTTTAAAACATTCTGTAATAAGTTAAAACTTGCTGTAACAGTTAAAACATGCTGGGAAACAGAAATTTTCTTCCTCAAAACTAGAAGTCAAAAATATTGCAAAGATAAAAAATAATAATATTAATGTAACATTTGTTAACACAAAATACTCAAAATAATATAGTAACAAATAGTAACATCATATATATCTTCACTTATTTCATCTTCACTTTTACTCTTTTCAACTTTTAATCCACATTGCTCTTCACATTCAACATCACACAACTTTCATAACAAAAAGATTCTGTCTCCTGCGTGAACATCTTAAAGATAACATGACGATATTGCAGTGACATCTGGCGAGCTGTATAGCGTCGGTATGCAGGAGATACTTGTGTGGTGCCCAGTAATACTTGATGGTAGCCAACCTTCAGAGGACTGAAAGGTGAATCCAGTGTTTAGGCTCCAGTCTCCACTATGTTCAAGAACACAGTGTTTGGAGGTAACTGTTGCTTCCTGTCAGGTGTTTCTAAACAGTATGCCACCTCTGATCAGACATACTGAGAAGGAGTACCTCTATGCCTAGGGCATAAACAGCTGCAGACGAACTTGGTCCAGTGTAATCCCTCTTTCTTTGGTGTCAGGTCACTTATTCTGTGTCATGTCACTTTCTTCATTCTGTGTCAGGCCACTTTCTTTTGTGACAGATCACTTTCGTTCAGCGTCAGAACACTTATTGAATAATATCACTTTCAATGTTCAATGTACTACTAAGAACATTTTGTTCTTGCCTGTTCCCGAGAATCTTACAATATTTCTGTTGCTGCAAAGACTGGAAGCAGGAAAGGCAATCGCCCTCTCTGCTCTTAAACTTCTCTATTTCAACTGTCTAAAGCAGTGAAACTGGAGTCGTCTTGCACAAGTTTGTCAGTATGCAAACACCAGAATCAAAACATCCTGAGTCTGAGTAAAAACACGCAAGTTATGCACTAGGGAATCTTGTGATGGCAGCTTTGTTAGTTAGTTTTTAGTTTAATACGTTTATTATGCACCAGCCCTACCACCCTGTGGGCGGGAGTCAAAAGATTACAGAGTTACATAATTATGGTCCAGGGACTGACTCCAAGTTTTGATAGCTGGAGCAAGTTACAGAGGTATGAACTCCACACTTTTACAAAGGTAATTAACTCCCAGGTAGGTCTGGTCAAAATCATGACAAGTTACAAAGGTATTTACTAGATTACAGAGGTACATAATGGGCCAGACTGCCTCCAAATTTTTATAGCTGAACAGGTACAAAGGTAATGAATTACAAGTTAAACAAAGGTAAATGAAATTCCTGTAAGAATGGTTTACTTACGTTTATACCATGGCTACAATCATGAACAAATTATAGATTAATGAGCAATGCACACTTCGCACACCTGCCCGGTCTACACTGTATGATTAATTTTGCAAATGTTGAATGTGTGAGTCCACATACACACACACACACGACACACACACACACACGCACACACACAACACACACACACACACACACACACACACACACACACACACACAACACACAGACTACACACAAACTACAATGGGAGACACACACACACACACACACACACACACACACACGCACACTCACACACACACACACACAAACACACGAACACACACACACACACACACACACACACACACTCACACCTCACACACAGCTTGTTGTCAGGTATATTATCAGAGTGTCAGCCTTGTTCAATGATAGTATCTCAACTGCATTCATTGGTTGTTGCTTCTAGTGTGACCTACTGCTGAAATGATAATTAACTTCTTTTGAGTCTTTATTGTGGCCATAGAGTTTTTTATGCACTTTACATTGTCAGATCTGTTTGATTCATGTAACAGGAAGGTGTCTCATTGGGATGAATGTTTATTGTTTCATTGCTGTTAATCAATGTACAGATCAGGATCTTACCCCTGTTCGTTTTTCCTGGACCCTTTGCTTCAGTGAAACCACCCTCGTAATGGAGTCAAAATAGTTATAACCTGATCGAGGTCTCCATCAAAGCTCATAATCCTCTCACTGACGTAATGCTCTAGATACTTTCGCCATTTTTAATGTTCCTGATGATCGATATCTTTAGGACCAACCAACATTCCCTCAGACTTCGGCAATGTTTTTTTCTGCTGCATGACAAAAGTTAATGTTTCTCCATTTTCCCCTCATTCTGTCTGGCTTCTGCTACCATATATTTGAAAGATTTCCGCCACAGGTGTAAACCTGGAATCATTGTAAACTTATTCCTACAGCATTTTTTAAATCATTATCTGTACGTAACCTGGCAAGCTCCACGATCGGTCATGGAGATCCTTTTGGTGGTAGTTCTTAGATCATCTTCTGGTCACTGATCGTAACAAATAACTTTTTGCTGGAAGATATGTATATTTATAATCTCCTACTGGACTGGTGCCCAAGACTCACCTCTCTTTTAAAACATCCTGACGTGTTTCATGTTTATACACGTTCAGTAAGACATATATTTTCACGTCTATATTTTTACGTCTGTTGAAATATGCTTCACGGCTCCATTTATACTTTCAGTGATACATTTTTTCATACAACGCTATCCATGAATACCAAACCAGGATCTGAGTGACATATTTTGGGGAACATACGCGTTTCGTGACTGAGTTGCAGAGTGTTCAACCTCACTTTCTAAAGAGTCCTCCATGAGCCAGAGTGGCAGCTTTAATCTTATCAACAACGTCAACATTTTTGCCGAACAATAATTTTTGATGGATCGACCCCCCGTGAAAGATCTTTTATTTGTTTATGTTAAGATCAAAGTGCCTTTTAACTCTGAGATTCGTGTCTTATCTGGGTTACCAAGAAGAACCGTTGTTCCAGTATTGTTATTAGAGATCTATGTAAGCCACAGAAACCTACTTCATCTTGTTGACATGTTCACAAAGCGAAAGGTCTGTGTTTATGGGAAACTACAAACCCGTCTCTGTGACAAACAGGTTTCCATTTTGAAGTCTCATCCCATATTTCTGTGTTTTGCCTTCACTCTGGCATATCTGCGAATGTAGTGAGGCCAGAGATGTTTGTATTTTATCCGATTAAATTCAGTAGGATAACTCGGTCAGTGCTTCGCCTGCTTCCAGATGAGAAATCATAATTTCTGAATGTTTGCGACGAAGAACAGATGAATTCCACCTGATGGACGTAATTCACTACAACTTGAATATTATTATTATTATTATAATCAAGGGGAAGCGCTAACCCGGAGATATCATACGCGCCTGGGGGGGGATTGGAAGGCATTCGGCTTAATCGGGGAACTGGAGCAGTAGATCCAATTCCCGACGATCAAGAGCCCCTCACCAACAACAAGGAACCTTCTTGAGGCAACACTAACTGAACATACCATTACTGGAAACATGAGTAACTGGTAAATTCTTTAATGGTACTACTAACTGAACACACTATTAAAAGACTTACCAGTTACTCATGGGCTCCAGCTGGTGTAAGATATCGTCATACAGTACTTGGATAAATGGTATTTGACAAATCCTTGGCACTTCTGATCTGTTAGTTTTCCCAGGTCCTGTGCGAGTCTTGTACTGTAGTATATTGCTTAGGTGTGGCTGATGTATCTGGTCCCTCCTAGATAGATCCTGTCAGTGATACGTATACGGGAATGATATTTGACACCTTTTTTAAGGGTGGTCATACCACACTTGTGTATCATCATATGTAGGTCCGATCAGGCTGGTTAGGTAGGATAAAACCCCACAAAAGGGCATTTTAGTAGTTTACCTGCTCATTATCTGATAAATCAGATTTTGTACCAGTTGTAACAGACTTTCATTTAATCTTATTTAATAACCACGTGCTAACCTAGGGAAGTATAAATATGTTCCAGTACAGCCTATCCCATAGACCAGAAACGCTAAGATTTACATTTATCTGGAGGAACCATTCGACCCGTTTAGGGGCAGGAACATCCAAGGATATAACTACCCCGAGAGAATGCATGGAACTACGGGCACTATTCGCTTATATACAGTACGGGGAGATGGGATCCCTGCTGGGCCCTTCATCTCTAATTTTAGGAGAGGGAATCATGAAGACTTTAAAAGGGTAGACTTGCTAAGTTCGCATCAGCCACGACAGCGGTGATTGACTCATATCACGGGAGCACCTCAGAAGTGTCCGGAATAAAGATTGAAAATTCGTAACTCCAGCTCATCTTGAGAGACCCTCTTTGAAGCTCCTATAGTTAGTGATTCATAGTGCAATACTTGAAGAATATCCCTCCGTCGCCATAACTGATATCTACCATTCAGTGATAACATATATTGACGAACTTATTTACGGAACCAATTCCAGTGTGGGTGGAAATTACGACAGGGGGGACAAAACTAAGCTTTAGTTTTTTCCACATCAAACTGTCATACGCAGTACGATAGTAACATACTGCCGCAGTATGCAGTTTTGATACGGAAAATTGAGAACACTCAGACACACTCTGTTCTTCTTCAGTTTTCTCGATTAATTCTCGAGAAGTGATATCTTGTACTCTGCTCAAATGGTCAGTTTTATTGCTTTCCTATGTCTTTGTTAACATCAGTTTTATCAATAGTCAATTTATCTGTAGATTATCTTCGTTTCACCCTTCAACGTCCCTGTTCAGATCCTCGCATGGTCATGCTCTCCTCCGCCATACACTTGATTCAACCCACTTCCTCCAATTATTTATCAGACAATGTCCGTCACTGGAGTCATAAATCATACTGCTGGACCATATTAAACATAATGAAATAACACTGCAGCAGACTCTAACTGGCCCAATAATGACATACTCTCAGAGAAAGGATTTTTTTTTCGCTTTGTTAAATCCTTTATCATGCTATGACTCGATACAAACTTATAAAGTGAAACGTTGACTCCAATTAAAACTTGTTTGGCACCTTGTAGTTTTCTTAAAGATGTTGACGTAAACCCCTCACCCTAGCCTCCACTCGACCATCATAGCGTCAGCACGAAACTTGAGTAGTGGTCATAAAAGTTATCAAGGAGCAGGTGTCCCTAGGAGTTGTGGTAAGCAATCTCCCAGCAAAACCAAACCCCAGGGACTCATACTCACAAATGTATTGATCCCTGGCTGTGTTTCTCTTCTGCCGGGGTTGACACTGCCTATAATATGCAATGCATGCCAAACAGGTCCCCCTTGTCTCCTCTCCCATCTCTCCTTACTGCTATACATGCAGTCCTGGTGATTTTCTCTCTCTCCCATCTCTCCTTACTGCTATACATGCAGTCCTGGTGATTTTCTCTCTCTCCCATCTCTCCTTACTGTTATACATGCAGTCCTGGTGATTTTCTCTCTCTCCCATCTCTCCTTACTGTTATACATGCAGTCCTGGTGATTTTCTTTTTTCTCTTCCCATCTCTCCTTACTGTTATACATGCAGTCCTGGTGATTTTCTCTCTCCCATCTCTCCTTACTGTTATACATGCAGTCCTGGTGATTTTCTCTCTCTCCCATCTCTCCTTACTGTTATACATGCAGTCCTGGTGATTTTCTCTCTCTCCCATCTCTCCTTACTGCTATACATGCAGTCCTGGTGATTTTCTCTCTCTCCCATCTCTCCTTACTGCTATACATGCAGTCCTGGTGATTTTCTCCCATCCCTCCTTACTACTACAATAATGTTTTGGCTATTTTCACTCTTCCATTTCCTCAGTTTTCAGTAATGTACTGATTCTCGCTTCTAATGCATAGCTATACTTGTGTTACTAAACCTCACTTTCAGCTATCATACTTGTATTAATGAAATTCACTTCTATTCGTGAACCAGACTTGTATTGAAGAATGAGACACTTGTGCAACTTTTGGGTTTTTT
>NC_069451.1:34908445-34985828 GCF_026875155.1 Cherax quadricarinatus | reverse complement strand
GTTACTGGAGCGTGTTTCTGGAGGATGTTCCTGGAGGGTTTTACGGGAGCGTGTTTCTTGAGATGTTCCTGGAGGTGTTACTGGAGCGTTTTTTCTGGGGATGTTCCTGGGGGGTTTTACGGAGGTGTTTCTGCGGGTGTTCCGGGGGTGTTACTGGAGGGTTTTCTGAAGGGTTTTCGGGGGGTGTTTCGGAGGTGTTTGGGGAGGATTTTCTGGAGGGTTTTACTGGGGGGGATTTCGGGAGGATTTTCCTGGAGGGTGTTATGGAGCGTGTTTCTGGGGATGTTCCGGAGGGTGTTACTGGAGGGTGTTTCAAGGGTTTTTTTGGGGAGGTTGTTTTGGGGGGGAAGTTTTTGGGGGGGGTTTAAGGGGGGTGTTAATGGGGGGTGTAAATGGGGGGTTTTAAATGGAGGGGTTAAGGGAGGGTGTTACCACACAAAAAATTGATATGACTTTCCTGTGTCCTGATACGTGACGTTACCCAAACACAACGACACTAATTCCTGGGATAGTTAGTTACGTGAGGTCCCGGGTATCCCGGGGTGAAAAGGTTTTTTACCGCCAAAAGGGGAAAGGAAGGCGGATTGAGCCTCACAAAAGAACATAAAAATGAAGGGCACGCACGGGGACACTGGCCCATTCCGTCGGGTCTTTTTTAAATTCAGTCCCTCTAACAAAAGTTTTTGCCCAACACGTAGGTGTTACTCCCGTTCCATAAAGTCATTTTTTTTTTGCATTGTTTCTTTTTTTCGAATCAGGCAACTTGTAGTTCATCCCAAAATTTTATTCTCTAAACTGTTATTTTTCATGCGATCTTTCAATTTAACAAACTTATACCTTGACCAGCAAATCTAGCTGCAAACTGTATTTAATAATTTATTTACGAAAGGGTAAAATAATACAATTTTATATTTACTTAATATATGTGTAAATTACCTAGGATAACCCGATTCAGAAAAGTAATTTTTTCCTTTTGGGGGTCCTTGTAATTTCTTATTTTTAAAAGCCTAGAAGTTACAGTCGAAGTCAGTCATGATTTTTATTTTAAAAAATTAAAAAACAGTTACAGTAATTTAACTATCTGTGAAACTCGTTAGAGTAAAAGGGGAATACAACGGGAAATAAAGAAAACGAGTTATTTCCCTTAAATCAAAAGACGCCCAGTTTTTACAATAAACAGAACAAAAATTTTAAACTTACAAGAAATCACCCCCCTCCCATCTGTATTTAAATCATTGGTACCTTTTAGCTCCCCTACTGAATGGTTTTGTTAGGACGGTTTTGACATGTGTAGGCAAAACCACTCCACTCTTTATTGTTCATAGTAGAAGGTTTTTGAGGTAGAAAAAAAAAGAAATTTAAAAGTATTTCTTCTTTCGACGAACGGCCGTATCCCACCGGGGGCAGGGGGGCCCAAAAAAAAAAAAACCTCTCTTTTTTTTTAACTTTATAATATAACAGGAAAAGGGGGTTTTACTACCCCCTTGCCCCCGGGGCATTTTAGTTTGCCTCTTCGACACACTGGCTTACGGGGGAAAGTTTTTTCCACTTCCCCGGGAAAAAAAAATTTTTTTACGGGTATTTTTTATGTGATATGCAGTTCACAAAGGAATTTTTATACAATAATTAGAAGCTTTCCCACTTGCTTACAAGGGGAAAAAAAAATTTAAATCATTCAATTTAATGAAAAATGGTGATTTGTTGACACAAGGGGGATTTATTGCACTTTCCTTACATAACATGTCTTTATGAGTCAAATGAATAAATTCATTTTTAAAAGTGTTATTGAATCTTCCGACAAAAACTTATTATATTAACTGTAAAACTCACTCTCTAAATTTTACAAGTTTTTTTAACTAGTAAATTTGATAAATAAAATATAAAAACTTAAAAAATTTTCTCTATTTCATGTGATATTATTCATTTTTTTACATGAAAATTTTACATTATCTTATACTGTAAAAAAAAAATTATTTTTAATAGATTTATTGTTTCTGTCCCCGGGAAAGGTGGATTTTTTATTGAAAAAAATCATATTTCACAATTTCGAATTAAAAATTTGGGAAAAAAATCAACTACAAATTTTACTAATAATAACAAACCCTTTTAAGCAGGGTTAATCTAGACCATAATTTTTTATAGGGGCCGGGAACCCGCGGGGGGCCTTTGGGCAGAGACCAACCTCCAATGCGATCATCTCGACCAAGACCCGCGTTAGGAGAACTTGACCTGTTTTTCCTGACGAGCCTTAGTAACCAACCTAACCTTTCCCAACCTTACCTAAACCCAGCCCAAACTAAACTTCCCAACCTAACCCAACCTAACCCAACGTAACCAAAACCCAACGAACCTAACCTAAAAACCAACCTAAACCCAACCCCAACCTAAACCTAACGTAACCTAACCTAACCAACCAACCCAACCAACCAAAACCTAACCTACCCCAAAACCAAAACCCAACGTAACCCCAACCTAACCTAAACCCAAACCCAACCTAAGCGGATACACCAGTGTTTTAAAAGGAAAAATACAGAAGAGGATTTCTAACGTTATCACATAGAAATCAAAATCAAAATTGATTTACCTACAAATTTAATCATAGAACACTTACAAAAGCCTATTGTTCCTAGAATTTTACCCAAATTATAATTCACTAGGATTGAGAAGTTGAAAGCCGATCTCCTATTACATTCTGAAACTGTAAACAAAAGCCTTGGAGGAAATTAATGAAACTGCAGAACACAATAAATAATATAGTTTAAATTCTGGCATAAAGTCGTATAATAAAATATTTCAGAGCTCACTAAGCTTTCAAAATTTAGAAAACTCCATTAAAACACTAGTTTTTTTTAATGTTTCTCGGTTATCTTATCAACGTTACACTGTATTTAAAAATTCTTTACAATTCTATAAGAAAAAAAATTATATCCATTTCATTTTTCCAATAAAAATTAAAAATTATCACCTATATTGCCAATTATGCAAATTTACTCACACATTAAGGCATCTTTAGATTTTTAGCTACAAAAAGAGAAAAAAAAAGGCAAAAAATACACTAATTTAACAACATTTTTGTATAACAATTATTAAAAATTAAAATTTCAAAGATTTTTTTATAGTCGTTTTATATTTTCTTCGTAACTTCTGCTGGATAGACCGATAGTTTGATGTTATCTTTATCTATTTCTATTTTTTCTTTTTATTTTTATGCATAAAATGTGCCATTATGTTAAGTTTGAAGCCGATCAAATTTTGCATCATCACGTTATCGGGAATTATCACGTTATCGGGAATTATCACGTTATGGGAAATTATCACGTTATCGGAAATGATCGTTATCGGAAATTATCACGTTATCGTGATAATTTTCGGAAATTTTCACGTTATTGGAAATTATCACGTTATCGAGAATTATCACGTTATCGGGAATTATCACGTTATGGGAAATTATCACGTTATCGGAAATTATCACCTTATCGGAAATTATCACGTTATCGTGAATTATCACCTTATCGGAAATTTTCACGTTATCGGAAATTATCACGTTATAGGAAATTATCACCTTATCGGAAATTTTCACGTTATCGGAAATTATCACGTTATCGGAAATTATCACGTTATCGGAAATGTTCACGTTATCGGAAATTATCACGTGGAAACCAGTGTTACAACTACTCAAACTGCAACAAAATTTGCACCTTCACAACCTAAATCCATAAAACGTTTCGCCCATGTCACACACTGCATCTGCCATTAACAATCCATTTCCTTGGATTAAGAACCACTAGCCAACCTCAAGGGAAATATTAAACAATAATATAAAATAATACTATACCATTTCGACGTTAAAAGAGGTACAAGGGCTGAAAATTTTGAAGCCGATCAGAAGAGACATTCTCCAGTTATCGCAAGGTTTTTAACTATTCCAGGTTTTATGTAAAAATTTAGTGCACTGGCAAATTTAGTGCACTGGCAAATTTAGTGCACTGGTAAATTTAATGCACTGGCAAATTTAGTGCACTGGTAAATTTAGTGCAATGGTAAATTTAGTGCACTGGCAAATTTAGTGCACTGGAAAATTTAGTGCAATGGTAAATTTAGTGCACTGGTAAATTTAGTGCAATGGTAAATTTAGTGCACTGGCAAATTTAGTGCACTGGAAAATTTAGTGCAATGGTAAATTTAGTGCACTGGTAAATTTAGTGCAATGGTAAATTTAGTGCAATGGTAAATTTAGTGCACTGGTAAATTTAGTGCACTGGAAAATTTAGTGCAATGGTAAATTTAGTGCACTGGTAAATTTAGTGCACTGGTAAATTTAGTGCACTGGTAAATTTGCCGGCACAGAAACTAAACTTAATGGTAAATATCCTGGCCTCAGGGCGCATCAATCATTAAATACTGATGCTATCAGAAGAGGTAGACTTAAATATATTTAACGTAATTTAACGGGAATTAAAACATCATACTATTTTACTCGTAAAATTAGCAGATGTGCCCCAACACACTTGTATTTCAATCTCCACTTCAGAGGATTTTGGAAGTTGTCAGAGTCATTCTCGGTTGCTGGGAATGGTTTCTACAATTTTGATCACTGGGCTGTAGCACTGAAAATTTAAAGTCGATATGATAAAGCGTTCTCAAGTTATAAACGAAAGTCTGGAAGAAGAAATTACAAAAAAAAAAAAAAAAAAAAAAAAAAAAACCAAGAGAGGTGAAGAAAAAACTGAGGCAGGAACTTAGAGGTGCCCCGTCGGGGATACTTAATTTTGAGCGGTTACCTTCAACTTTAATAATTTCATTACCTCACCACCAACCAACTACCAACAAAACTACCATTGTGGAAGCTTAATATTAATAATGTTACCAGTAACAAGGATGTGTTAGGCAGAGGAGGCGGGCTGGGGGAGTACAGAGATTGCATATTGCATATTCAACTCTTCCAAAGTGGCATCTCTCACGCTCGCTGTCTTCTGCTACAACATCGTAATATACGTCTTGTTTACTGCTCTCTTCTATCAGATAAAAGATGGCAGCAACACAGTGTTGATGAGCCCAGTTCTGTTAATAATTATATATCACATTTTTTCGTAAATCCTCTCTACTCTCAATACTACCCATCTTCCCTCCATTGCTCTTACTTTCACTGTTTCCTCTTTCTCTAGTTTCAACACTGCATCTCCTCAGTGTTATCTCCTCGTTACTATACATAAGCTCTTAGATAACTTCAGTTGGAGATTTTTGTCAATTGTTACAGGATGTTCTCGGTAGCCTTCTTAACTCTTGTTCTCACCTTCCTTGTCTGATGCCTCTTCTTCCCTCCCAGTCTCTCTTATCTGCAAGTTCCTCTCCTGCCTTCACTGTATGCCTCCACTCAGTCTCTTATCTGCAAGTCCCTCTCCTACCTTCACTGTGTGCCTCCACTCAATCTCTCTTATCTGCAAGTTCCTCTCCTACCTTCACTGTGTGCCTCCCCTCAGTCTCTCTTATCTGCAAGTTCCTCTCCTACCTTCACTGTGTGCCTCCCCTCAGTCTCTCTTATCTGCAAGTTCCTCTCCTACCTTCACTGGGTGCCTCCCCTCAGTCTCTCTTATCTGCAAGTTCCTCTCCTACCTTCACTGTATGCCTCCACTCAATCTCTCTTATCTGCAAGTTCCTCTCCTACCTTCACTGGGTGCCTCCCCACAGTCTCTCTTATCTGCAAGTCCCTCTCCTACCTTCACTGTATGCCTCCACTCAATCTCTCTTATCTGCAAGTTCCTCTCCTACCTTCACTGGGTGCCTCCCCACAGTCTCTCTTATCTGCAAGTCCCTCTCCTACCTTCACTGTGTGCCTCCACTCAATCTCTCTTATCTGCAAGTTCCTCTCCTACCTTCACTGTGTGCCTCCCCTCAGTCTCTCTTATCTGCAAGTTCCTCTCCTACCTTCACTGTGTGCCTCCCCACAGTCTCTCTTATCTGCAAGTTCCTCTCCTACCTTCACTGTGTGCCTCCCCTCAGTCTCTCTTATCTGCAAGTCCCTCTCCTACCTTCACTGTCTGTCTCCCCACAGTCTCTCTTATCTGCAAGTCCCTCTCCTACCTTCACTGTCTGCCTCCCCACAGTCTCTCTTATCTGCAAGTTCCTCTCCTACCTTCACTGTACTTGCTTATTCCCTGACTAAGTAAATAATTTATGGTCTACTGTGAGCCAACTCACATTATAATGTTAACACATATTACTGTTGAACAATAACACCTCAAAAATAATTGCTTAGGTTTTCTTGTTTCAAACAATGATGTTATGAATTATAATTTTTCTCTCGTCCCAAACCCAAGTTACTGACACTTCAGCACTTACTGTCTTCCAAACACCTGTACATTGTCTCACTCTGAAGTAAGTTGTACAAACACAAACTCAAAAATATATTTCATACTCACAGATTATGTTTAAAACATTCTCGCTTCTTCCTCACAATTGAATAAACATTAGATATGGAAGAGTCTTAAGGGAAATCGGCCTGACGACACTGGAGGACAGAAGGGCTGGGGGAGACATGATAACGACATATAAAATACTGCTAGGAATTGACAGTAGACAAAGACAAAATGTTCCAGAGATGGGACACAGAAACAAGGGGTCACAATTGGAAGCTGAAGACTCAGATAAGTTAAAAGGATGTTATTAAGTATTTCTTCAGTCATAGAGTTGTCAGGAAGTGGAATAATCTGGAAAATGACGTAGTTGAGACAGGAACCATACACAATTTCAAGACGAGATTTGATAAAGCTCTTGGAGCAGGGAGAGAGAAGACCTAATAGCGACCAGTGATGATGTGGGGCCAGAAGCTATGTATTGCAACGACAATTAGGTGAGCACACACACACGTACACAAACACACATAGTGTCACCATCATTCCATAAGTATTGGGCGAGACACAAGACGTGTGAGATGGTAAGTTTAGAAAAATTAATATAAGATTAACTTAAAGCACAGGTTTATTATTATTATTATTATTATTATTATTATTATTATTATTATTATTATTATTATTATTATTATTATTATTATTATTATATTCACAAAGAATGCCCATCCCGTACGTGTCAAAAAGTGTCAAGAGGCTGAGAGAAGTTACTAACAAAAGAGAGTTAAGTGACAAACTAACTTATGAGCTAACTAGGAAAGTTGAAGTTAGAGCAGCATAAATGTTTTTACACAAAAAATATTACTGGGAATGTCTGTACTGAGCGCAGGGCTTTCTGAAAGGAGAGTAGGCCTGGTGAGAGCGACAAGTTGCTAAAAAATTAACCGTAAAGGAATTCCACATGTTCCGTGATAAGTGGTTCAGTTAATCAAAATGTATTCGGTTGTGAATGGTGCGTGATAGGTTACAGGGAGAAGTACCAGGCTCATTATCAATGTCGTAAGTGCCAGTCTTGTACGGCCATTACACACTCGTGCTAGACCTGCTTCTCTAACATGACAGCGATGACAAGTAGTCGACTTGCACCCCTAGTCTACGTAAGGTTCTGCTCTGGATAGCAGAATTTCCAAGGACCCAGCAAAATATTAGAATGTACATGTTGGGAGCACTTATTGCCCACATTGTACATGATTCATACAATAATCATAATATACTTGTCACTTTACCCCCACCACTTGCTACCATCAATACCTGTCACCGCCAGATTTATTCTCATATAGATATCATGTGTGACCTCTCCAAATATTTTCCTTTCGTGTGACATTTCTTACTCGGTGCTCGCTTGCTTTACAAGGCCGAGTATTTGCTCATTCTTGTGTACTTCATAAACCCCGGTCTTGGGTGAAGCGAGGTGAAAAAAATATCCTCTCCTGCTTGTGTCTTGAGACGAAACCAGCTTTGCTTAGTATGTGCTCTGATCGCAGTCAGTAACACCCTCTCTCAGAAATCAGGTACATTCAATGTTTCTGAAGCATTGGCCACAGTTATTCTCACAAGAAATAACGCAGTTGTTGCATTAGCTATGGAGAGAAACTGTAGTCGGCCTTCTGACACACCAAATTTCACACTTCGAAGTTGACACTTACCTGAATACAGTATTGAGGGGACGTCACTGGCGCATCTCTACACCACACTTCTCTCCTCTCTTTATATGTTCTCTTTCTGTCCATCCCTGTGAACCAGAGAACAATATAATTTAATATTCATGCCCATATGAATTACTTTTGAGGGTTTTTAAAGACTGCAGAAGGTAACTTTAGTAAACCACTAACTAACCTTTTTATCTCCTCAAACAGGTAAAGTGTCGGAGATGTAGAAGCTAGCTAATGTAATTCTTGTATTTGAAGCACGGGACAAGTCATTGCCTTCAAATTACCGCCCAAATAAGCCTGACCTCAATTGTAGGCAAGTTACAAGTCAATTATTGTTGATATAATAAGGAATAATCGTAATAAGTATGATTTAAGTTACGATACTCAACACGGATTCACTTTGGCAGGTCTTGCCTGACTTATTTACTCTCTTTAGTAAAGCATTAGAGGCAGGGGGATCATGATCAAAATTACGACCTCCTCTATTTGGATTTCAGCAAGGCTTTTGATAAAGTACCACTCAAATGGTAATTAAAGAAAGTGGCATCTCATGGTATAAAGCAAAAGTTTCTATTTTGGATCGAGGCATAACTGACTAATAGGAAAAGTAGTCTCATATAAGGGTGAAATCAAAGAGGAACTAGACACAAGCGGCGTTCCTCAAGGATCAGCCTCAGGTCCACTGTTGTTCATGTTTTATTTTAATGACCTTCTCGAGAGGGAATTACAAGTGACATGTGCAAATTCGCTGACGACACTGAAGTAGTCAGAATAATTGATTGGGAGAAAGACACCGTTGAATTTCAGGAAGATTTAGACAAGCTAATTTCATGGTCATTGTGAAAATCGTAACACTTATTAACCATGTACGGTAATAACTGAGCGTGACCAGACAGAATGTGAAAAGTAGCAATGTTAGTCCTTTGATGACCCAAAAAAAAGCTGCCGTGTAAGCAAAAGACTCGTCAGAAGATGCAACATTCCCCCAATTAAGAGCAGGGGCGCCACGATACACTGAGAGACAACACAATAAGTGTCTTGGGCCCAAGACTGCTCAACTATCTTTCAGCATACATAAGAGGGATTACCAATAGACTCCTAGCTGTCTTCAAGAAGGCGCTGTACAGGCACCTAAAATTAGTACCTGACCAGCCAGGCTGTGGCTCGTACATCAATTTGCGTGCGGCCAGCAGCAACAGCCTGGCTGACCAGACCCTGATCCACCACGAAGCCTGATCTGAGACCGGCCGCGGGGACGTTGACCCCCCGAAACCCTCTCCAGGTATACTCCAGATAACCAGCATATGAAGCTAAGTCAGCAGTGCCTGAGCGAGTGTATGAAAGGAACCAGATTATATGTACATGGATTTATATCTAGAAATATAAACAACGAAAGTTCAAAGGATATTCTTCTTATTATTATGGTCTATCTTACGTCTCTATGTTACAGAAAGAATGTGAATGTGTTGGAGAACATTCAGAGAAGATAAAATTAATCTTTTATGTAAGAAATCTTCCATGCGAAGATACATTGAGTCCCCTGACCTATATTCTCTTGTAAGACGTTAAATTTCACAGGTTGGTTATGACTTGCCTAGCATGGGCCAGTAGACCCGCTGCAGTGCTCCTTCTTTGTGTTCGTATATTGTAGATAAATGGTTCAGAGAGCAGACAAACTGATAAATTAGACACATGTGCAACACCTGTGTATCTTTACTGAGGAAACGTTTCGCCACACAGAGGCTTCATCAGCCTATACAAAGGAGAATGATGAAGAACAGGAGGAGTTTGAGGTAATCAGTCCCTCAGTCTTGAGTCGACGTAATCAATCCATCAATCTTTTCAACACTGATGGACCCAAGTGTTGCACATGTGTCTAATTTATCATGTTCTTTTAGTTTTGTGTATTTTCATAGATGCAGGTATTGTATTGGTCATCTCTACTGCAAGTATTCCAGGCTAATAATTTCAACCAACTTACGATATTAGTGATTGTATAAGATCTTTTAGTGTTGTAAGTGAAACCGAAAAGATAAACTGGACGATGAAAAATATATCAGGAACCACTTTGAGATCCAAATTTGGGAATAATTACATTGGAAAGTTAACTATTGGTATTTAAAAAGCATAATAGTTACTAGGTATTTATTTTGGGGATTCCCATGCCCTTCCCATATATTTTTATGCTCGTTAAAATTTTTAATTTCTTACTAAAGTCAATTTATATTTACTTATAAATTAAATAAATATAATTATCTCTGTCAAAAAGTTATGAAAAAACATTTAAAAAAATATGCATTTGGATGACTAGTGATCTATTTAAATATATAATTTTATGTATAAAAGACATATGCAATACCAATAAATTCCACAATACCAATAAATAGTAAATATTTATTCCACCAATAAATATTTTATTTCTACCACCTTGAGTCATACAACGTAGTGTAATATTTATATGCAATAATATTTATTATTGCACATAAATATTGTAGGAGCGCCTCTGGCAAGACAGTGATGGCTAAGGCGTCGGTCTGGAGTTTTATGACTCTCTAATCGCGGGTTCTAACCCCACCCGTTTTATGGTTTCTTTACATTCGTGTCATTACGATTTCGTGAGTCAGTGATGGAGTGAATGATGATAAAACTGTTTCGTCTTTTTCGTTTCACTATTCCTTGGTGGGAAGCGACCGATGTGTTAAAAGAATATTTATTAATATTATAATCTGCAATTTATTGTCAATAATATTTTATGGATCTAGAAGCGAACCTTATTAATTTATTTATTGTGGTTATACATCTTAACGAAAGTTTTATTATTTACGAAATATATTAGAAACTGGCCTACAAAATCTCTAGTTAACAGTTTTTTCCCTGTAAACTAAATAACAAATCTTTCAACTTGCTGTGTTGATCTCAACTCACAGGAAGATGATTTATTCTTAATTAAAAACTGTCATGATATTGACCATTGAATTTCTTCCACATGTAAACTCTTAACTGTTTACTTCAATGTTCAATATTCATTATTCACAACAACAATTGTCTATACATTTTTCTGGTAAATTACAGTTCACACTAACGTGAAAAATGTTCACGAGTTGTTTTTATGGATATTAATTGAAGAACAAACTGCAGGTGTGCCAGTTATGCTGCCGAGGTGAGACTGGCACAGTGCCAGACTTAATTGGATTGCTTGTTAGGTGTAAAGCTTATCAAATATACAAGATTTTTTTTTGGCAGCGTTTCACTTGTACGTCACCGTTCAAATATACTCTAATTATTAAACCAGAAATTAAAGCAAACTTTTGGTGTATATGTTCTGAGAGATTTAAAGTTGTTTGTGTATACATCACAACAAGTGGCAGGTTCTGAGAGATTTAAAGTTGTTCGTGTATATATCACAACAAGTGGCAGGTTCTGAGAGATTTAAAGTTGTTTGTGTATACATCACAACAATGGCAGGCTTCTGAGAGATTTAAAGTTGTTCGTGTATAATCACACAAGTGGCAGGTTCTGAGAGATTTAAAGTTGTTCGTGTATATATCAAAACAAGTGGCAGGTTCTGAGAGATTTAAAG
This sequence comes from Cherax quadricarinatus, assembly GCF_026875155.1. NCBI lineage: Eukaryota > Metazoa > Arthropoda > Malacostraca > Decapoda > Parastacidae > Cherax > Cherax quadricarinatus. The sequence goes on along the minus strand of NC_069451.1, from coordinate 34,974,189 downwards.
TTGTTCGTGTATATATCACAAGTGGCAGGTTCTGAGAGATTTAAAGTGTTGTTATATTACACAATGCAGTTCTGAGAGATTAAAGTTGTTCGTGTATATTCAACAAGTGGCAGGTTCTGAGAGATTTAAAGTTGTTTGTGTATATATCCACAAGTGGCAGGGTTCTGAGAGATTTAAAGTTGTTTGTGTATATATCACAACAAGTGGCTGGTTCTGAGAGATTTAAAGTTGTTTGTGTATATATCACAACAAGTGGCAGGTTCTGAGAGATTTAAAGTTGTTCGTGTATATATCACAACAAGTGGCAGGTTCTGAGAGATTTAAAGTTGTTTGTGTATATATCACAACAAGTGGCAGGTTCTGAGAGATTTAAAGTTGTTTGTGTATATATCACAACAAGTGGCAGGTTCTGAGAGATTTAAAGTTGTTTGTGTATATATCACAACAAGTGGCAGGTTCTGAGAGATTTAAAGTTGTTTGTGTATATATCACAACAAGTGGCAGGTTCTGAAGATTTAAAGTTGTTCGTGTATATATCACAACAAGTGGCAGGTTCTGAGAGATTTAAAGTTGTTTGTGTATATATCACAACAAGTGGCAGGTTCTGAGAGATTTAAAGTTGTTTGTGTATATATCACAACAAGTGGCAGGTTCTGAGATATTTAAAGTTGTTTGTGTATATATCACAACAAGTGGCAGGTTCTGAGAGATTTAAAGTTGTTCGTGTATATTTCAAAACAAGTGGCAGGTTCTGAGAGATTTAAAGTTGTTCGTGTATATATCACAACAAGTGGCAGGTTCTGAGAGATTTAAAGTTGTTCGTGTATATATCACAACAATCAGTCTGGAGGTAGTTTTCGGAAAAAGTGGCAGGTTTCATCGTTATTCTCTTTCCTCTTCAGTATAAACAAAATTCTATTTTTTTTTTTTTTGGTTTAAAATTATTATTAACTTATAAAACATTTATGAGATTAGCTAATACCGATTTTCCTTGAATGAGTTTGAAATATGAATTAGACTTGTCAAAATTTGTTGCATGACTCACATTCTGTGTGTACTTACCTTCAAGTGTACTTACCTTCAAGTGTACTTACCTTCAAGTGTACTTACCTTCAAGTGTGACTAGTTGATGTAACAATATTAGTTTGTCTTTTCTAGTTAAAACTATTATGTAATGTCTAGTTAAAATTTGCAAGAATATTAACAAAATTCATTTAAATTTTATAGTCAATAGTGTTTCAGAAACTTTGATTTGTGTGTTACGGAGACGCACCAGACAAGTACATGTTACAGCGCTGTTGTAACATCTACGACACAGAGATATACAACCATGGGTGTATATCTCTTTGTATATATACGCAGTGTATATACGCAAATTGAAGTATTCTTGCCTGATAGTATCCAATTTAATCAAAGATCGCTGCTGATGACCTTTAGTAGTCAACGCATTTAAAGCAGACAGAAGACACTACTTAAAATACACACACTGCTTCAGATTAAAATATAAATTCTGAATTATTTTACTGACGAACTGTTGGAGTGTGAGCAACATAATATTTTGTGAAGGAATTCAAGAAAACCGGTTAGCCGGACTTGAGTCTTGGAAATGGGAAGTACATTGCCTGCACTTTAAAGGGAAGTGGATGGGATATTGGCAGTTTGGAGGGACATCTAAACTGTCGTATCTGAGCACCTCTGCAAAGACAGTGATTATATATGAGCGAGGTGAAAGCGTTGAATGATGATGCAAGTATTTTCTCTCTAGGGATTTTATTTTGGGATCACCCTGCCTCGGTGCGAGACGACCGATGTGCTAAAAATTTTTTAATAATTCTTATACATACAATACATTTATATTTATGCATATAAATGGCTCCTTTTGACAATTAATTGACGTTTGCTGCATTGAATGCCGCATAATTTCCTAATTTTGTGAACGAGATTTTTAATTCTGTTAGACAATCTGAGAAAGGTATGTCTGCGCCTCGTGAGCCCAGCCCCCCAAATTCTCTCCCCACACCTTTGTAAATTTTCTAACATTCTGAAGCAATTCCGTACCCAGATTTGTAGAATTTTCTGTCACCACCCTTTGACACCCAGCCCCTTCCGTAGACCCCTTTCTGTCCCCAGACTTTGTACCCAATTCGTGCCCCCATTTTTCCCCAGATTCTGTACCCAAAAATTTCTCAAAAGCATTTGTCAGAAACATTTTGGGGCCCCCAAAGCACCCCGTCAGCCCAGCCGTTCTCTAGCCCAGATTTCCACCCAGATCTCTGTGACCCTTTCGTAGAGACCCTTGTACCCCAAATTTTCGTCGCCCAGACTTTGTGCCAACCATTTTCGCGGGGAAACCCTCTTAAACCCACCCCTTTCCCCGAAAAATTCTGTCACCCGACCTTTGAGGCCCCCCTTTTGTAGCCCAAAAACCCCCGTACCCCACACCTTTGCACCCCGCACCTTTGTAGAGAATTTCCGTAACATTTTGCAGCCCCCCCCCTTTTTCACCCCCAGCCCCCTTTGAGCACCCCCCAAACCCCAGATTTCGTAGCCCAAATTTTGTCACCCGCCCTCTCGTCCCCCAGAAATTTTAAATTTTTTCCCCCCCAACCCCTTTTAAGGCATTTAAAGCCCCTTGCAAGACCCTCTGAAGCCCATACCCTTGTACCCAGTTTTTAAATTCTGTCCCCCCAATGGGAGAGATTCTCGACCCAGCACCTCTCGTACCCCACACCCTCTCGACCCAGCACCTTTCTCGTACCCAGCACCTCTCGTACCCACACCTTCTCGTACCCCAGCACCTTCCCCCACCCGCCCCCTCTGTGCCCCCAGCACCCCTTACCCCCCTCTCGTACCCACACCTTCTCGTACCCAGCCCTTTCTCGTCCCCCCGCATTTTTCTCGTACCCAGCACCTCTCGTAACCCAGCCCCTTTCTCGTAACCCACCCCTTTCTGTACCAGCCCCCTTTTGTAGCCCAGCACCCCTCAGCCCAACCTTCTCTGCCCACACCTCTCGTGAAAAAAAACCCCCAAACACCCTCTCGTACCCCGCCCCCTCGTACCCGCACCCTTCGAAACCCAGCACCCTTCGAACCCGCACCTCTCGTACCCAGCCCCTTTCTCGTACCCAGCCCCTTTCCCGACCCCACCTCTCGTAACCCACCCCATCCTCCGAAACCAGCCCCCCTTTGATCCCACACCTCTCGTAACCAGCCCCCTTCTCCCAGCCCTTTCCCGTCCCCCCAGCCCTTCTCGACCCAGCACCCCTCTCTCAGCCCCCCCTCTCTTCATCCCAGCACCTTCTCTTATCCCGGGCCCTTCTCGTAGCCCAGCCCTTCCTCAGCCCCCAGCACCTTCCCCCCCTCGTAACCCAGCACCTTCTCGTAACCCAGCACCCTTTTTGTACCCAGCCCTTTTTGTACCCGCACCTTCTGGGAAACCCCGACCTTCTCTGCCCCAGCACCCCCGTCAGCCCAGCCCCTTTCTCTCCCCAGCACCTTTCGTCAGCCCCCCGCCCCTCTCGTAACCCAGCACCTTCTCATACCCAACCCCTTTTCTCGTACCCAGCACCTTTTCGTCCCCCATTTCTGTACCCACCCCCTTCCGTACCCGCACCTCTCGTAACCGCCCTTCTGTAAACCCAGCACCCTCGTCCCCCAGCCCCCTTCTCGTACCCCAGAAACCTTCTGCCCAGCCCCCTTCTGTACCCCAGCCCCTTTCTCTCGGCCCAAACCCCCTCGTGCCCACACCCCTGTACCAAAACACCTTTCGTAGCCCAGCACTTCTCGCACCCAGACCCCCGTAGCCCAGCACCTTCTCTCCCCAGACCTTCCGTACCCAGCACCTTCCGTTTCCCCAAAACCTTTCTCACCCCAGCACCTCTCGAAACCCAGCACCTTCTGTAGCCCACAAACCCCTCTCGTACCAGCCCTTTCCCTTTGCCCAGCACCTTCTTTTCAGCCCAGCACCTTCTTTCCCCAGCCCCCTTCTGTCACCCCAGCCCTTTCTCGCACCCAGCCCCCTTCTCGTCAACCCCACCCTCGCCATCCCACACCTTCTGTCAGCCCTGCACCTTCTCGTCACCCAAACCACCCCTCGTACCCAGCCCCTTCTCGTCAGCCCAACCCCTTCTCGTCAGCCCAGCACCTTCTCGTAAAGCCAGCCCTCTCGTCACCCGCACCCTCTTCACAACCCCTCCGCACCCAGCACCTCTCGTAGCCCAGCACCTCCGTCATCCCACACCCTCTCGCTCCCACACCCTTTTCGTCATCCCAGCACCCTTCGTCACCCACCCCCTTCCGTCAGCCGAAACCCCCCCTTCACCCAGCCCCCCCTCTCGTAGCCCACACCTTCTCGTCGCCCAGCCCCCTCTCGCACCCAGCACCCTCTGCAGCCCGCCCCCTTTGTCGCCCAGCACCCTCCGTCAGCCCGCACCCCCCCGTCCCCCCAGCACCCTCTCGTCACCCCACCCCCTCCGTAGCCCACACCCTCTGACAATCCCAGCACCCTCTCTCAGCCAAGCACCCTCTCTCACCCAAACACCCTCTGTCACCCCCGCCCCTTTCGTCACCCGCCCCTTTGTCACCCAGCACCTTCTCGTCAGCCCACACCTCCCCTTCACCCCCGCCCCTTTCCGTCCCCCCACACCTTCTCGCCCCCCCCAGCACCTCTCGTCACCCACACCTTCTCGTCAGCCCACCACCTCTCGTCACCAGCCCCCCTTCTGCACCCCAGACCTCTCGTCCCGCACCTCTCGTCAGCCAGAAACCTCTCTCATCCCCACATCTGTCATCCCAGCCCCCTCCGTCACCGCACTCTGCAGCCCAGCCCCCCTTTCTTCCCCAACCCCCCCTCTTCCCCCCCACCCCTTTCGTCCCCCCCCCCCTCTGCACCCAGCCCTTTCTCTCAGCCCGCACCCTCTCGTCACCACACCCTCCGTCACCCCCAGCCCCCTTCTCGCAGCCCACCCACCCTCTGTCAGCCCAGCCCCCCCTCGTCCCCGCACCCTCCGTCACCCCAGCCCCTCTCGCAGCCCACCCTTTTGTACCCCACCTTCTCGTCCCCCAGCACCCTTTTTCGCACCCAGCCCTTCTCGTCAGCCCACACCTTCTCGCAGCCCGCCCCTTTCTCGTCAGCCCAAAACCTCCCCGTATCCCCAGCACCCTCTCGTCATCCCAGCACCCCTCTCCCCCAGACCTCTCGTCACCCCCCAGCACCCTCTCTTCACCGCACCCTCTCGTCATCCCAGCACCCTTTCGTCATCCCAGCCCCCTCTCTCGCCCCCCCTTTCTCTCACCCCTGCACCCCCTCGTCACCCACACCCCTCGTCGCCCACACCTTTTCACCCGCCCCCCTCGTCACCCAGACCCCTCTCACCCCCAACCCCTCGTCAGCCCAGAAAATTCTCGTCACCCCACCCCTCGTCGCCCAGCCCCTCTCTCACCCGCACCTCTTCAGCCCGCCCCCTCGTCACCCACACCCTCTCGTCAGCCCAGCACCCTCTCGTACCCCCAACACCCTCTTGTCCCCCAGCACCTTTTTCCACCCAGCACCTTCTGTCAGCCCAGCACCTTCTCGTAGCCCCCCCTTTCTCGTACCAGCACCTCTGGGGCCCCACACCTCTCGACCCAGCACCCTGTCACCAGCCCCTTCTCGACCCCAGAAACCTTCTCTTTCACCAAAGCCCCCCCCCCCCCACCCAGCACCTTCCGTGCCCACACCTTCTCGTACCCCCCCCATTTCTCGTACCCACACCTTCCACCCCAACTTTTCGTACCCCCCCCTTTTTGGGCAGCCCCCCCTTTCCCCGAAAACCCCCCACACCTCTCGTACCCCCCAGCCCTTTTTTTTTCAGCCCAGCCCCTCTGAAAGCCCCCCTTTCCCCAACCCGCCCTTCTCGCACCCCAGCACTTCCGTCACCCACCACCTCTCGAACCCCCCCCCTTCGTCACCCAGCCCTCTCGTCACCCGCCCCTTTCTCTCACCCACCACCTTCTCGTCACCCAGCACCCTCCGTCACCCGGGCCTTCTCGTCAGCCCCAGCACCCTTCTCGTCACCCACACCCTTCTCGCACCCAGCCCCCCTTTCGTCACCCAGCACCCCCCTGGGCCATCCCCCCTTCTCGTCAGCCCCAGCCCCTTTCTCGCAGCCCGCACCTTTCGTCACCCCAGCACCTCCGTCAGCCCAGCCCCTTCTCGTCACCCCCGACCCCTCGCGCCAGCACCTTTCTCGTCACCCCAGCACCTTCTCGTCAGCCCACACCTTCCGTCACCCCAAAGCACCCTCTCGTCAGCCCAGCACCTCCGTCACCCCAGCCCCTTTCTCGTAGCCCAGCACCTTCTGCACCCGCACCCTCTCGTAAACCACACCTCTCGTCAGCCCAACCCTCTGCCCCCAGCACCCCTCGTCACCCAGCACCTTCCCGTCAGCCCACACCTCTCGTCAGCCCCACCTCGTCAGCCCAGCCCCCTTCTCGTCACCCAGCACCCTCGTCACCCCAGCACCCCCGCACCCAGCACCTTCTCGTCCCCAGCACCTTCTCGTCAGCCCAGCCCCTTTCTCGCACCCCGCACCTTTCTAGCCCACACCCTCTGGTCAGCCCACACCTTCCTTCACCCAGCACCTCTCTTTACCCCAGCCCTTCCGTCACCCACCCCTTTTCCGTCAGCCCAGACCTTCTCGCACCCCACCCCCTCTCTTTAGCCCAGCCCTTTCGTCAGCCAAACACCTTCTCGTCACCCCGCCCCTTCTCGTCAGCCCACACCCCCCCCTTTTTGTCACCCCAGCACCTTTTTGCCCACCCACCCTTTTCGCACCCACACCTTCCTCAGCCCAGCACCTCTCGTCACCCAGCCCCTTCCGCGCCCAGCCCCTTCTGTCAGCCCACCCCCTCTCGTCAGCCCACACCTCTGAGCCCAGCCCCTTTCTCTTCAGCCCAGCACCTTCCTTTACCCGCACCTTTCGTCACCAGCCCTTTCTCGTCACCCCAGCCCTTCCGTCAGCCCAGCACCCTCTCGTCCCCCACCCCTTTCTCTCTGCCCAGCACCTTTTTTCAGCCCAGCACCTTTCTTGCACCCCAGCCCCTTCTCGCAGCCCAGCCCTTCTCGTCACCCAGCACCTTTCGTAGCCCGCACCTTTTCTCGCCAGCCCGCACCTTCTCGTCACCCGCACCTTTTCCGTCAGCCCACCACCCCCGTCGCCCAGCACCTTCTCGTCAGCCCGCCCTTTTCGTCAGCCCAGCACCTTCTCGCAGCCCAGCCCCCTCTCGCAGCCCGCCCCTTTTCTCGTCAGCCCTGCCCCTCTCGTCACCCCCAGCCCCTTTCCGCAGCCCAGCCCCTTTCCGTCACCCAGCACCTTTCGTCAGCCCAGCATTTTTTCTCGTCAGCCCAGCCCCTTCTCGCGCCCAGCACTTTCTCGTCAGCCCAGCACCCACCGGGAATATAGCACTGCTGTTACGAAACTGCAATCCATTAAAATATAAAAATATACGTGAACATATTTATTTTTACGTGTGAGTATGCACACTTATAATTACATGTACACATACCTGTGCACATGTATGTGTAATACATGCGTATAACTAGGCATACGATTCTCCAGAGAAATTATTAATATTATCACGTTCGAGGCTACAAAGTCATCTGGTAATCAGTTCGTCTAGCCTCCCTAATTTCGTAATGTCTAGCTTATTTAATTACATAAATGTCGAGACGGATCATTTTTTTTATTCTATCAAATTCCGGTAATAAATATGAAATCTGCAGCCTGGAAATTTTCGTGTTCTACTCAGGTGTTGAAACAGAGATGATTGTTGTGATGAATACCGAAGTCCTGTCTTTATTGCTGCTTATTAAACTACCGTTATCTCTGTTTAAAAGTCCTGTTGTTGTGTTGACATAAGAAAAGAGGAACACTGCAGCAGGCCTGTTGGCCCATACTGGGCAGGTCCTTTACAATCCAACCCTCTAACATAATATTTGCCCAACCCACTTTCAATGTTACCCTAACAGTAAGTTCTGATAAATCTGTTTACTCATGTACAAGTCCCACTCAAATCCAACCCTTCTCATTCATGCATTTATCCAACTTAAGCTTGAAACTACCCAAGGTTTTAGCTTCACTCACACTACTAGGTAGACTATTAAACTCATTAACTACCCTATTTCCAAACTAATACTGTGCTGACGTGTTTAAATTTTTTTTAGTGTTACCAGTAATGTTGAGTTCAGATCTTTAAAATTTCTATTTATTATTTTTCTTCTCTCTCTTCCCCTTCTTAACTGTATGTAATTAGTGTGGTCATCTGGTTAATAGTGTATCTGTTAAATGAGACACTTGTGCAACATTTCTGTATCTTTATTCTGGAAACGTTTCTCCACGTAGTGTCTTCTTCAGTCCAATGTAGAGAAAAGTGAAAGATGAGGAGTTTGAGGTAGTCAGTCCCTCAGCTCCTATTTCTCAATTCACTTTTCTCTGCATTGGACTGAAGAAGCCACTACGTGTCTCATTTATCTACTTGTACGTTTTATAAATCATTTATTTGCAGCATTATATCTAAATATCATCAATACTTGAAGGTACATTTTTAGCCTCTGATCTCACTCGATGTGGTTTTGATTTGTCGTTGTCTTAATTTATGTTCTCAGAGTGTCGTTCCTTTCCACTTAAGGAAGACAAGATAAGATTTCATTCGGATTTTTAACCCCGGAGGGTTAGCCACCCAGAATAACCCAAGAAAGTAGTGCGTCATCGAGAACTGTCTAACTTATTTCCATTGAGATCCTTAATCTTGTCCCCCAGGATGCCACCCACACCAGTCGACTAACATCCAGGTACCTATTTGCTGCTAGGTGAACAGGACAACAGATGTAAGGAAAGTTAAGACACATGTGCAACAAATACAAAATCTTGGACATAATTAGAAAGCAGAAGAACTATATACAAAAGATGAGGTATTGATAAAGCCACTGGAGGGCGAAACGTCTACAATATAGATAACCAGATGTTGCACAAGTATCTTAACTTTCATCTTGTCGGTATTGTATACCAGTCTTGCACAAGATGCAAGGAAGCACGTCTAAATGTTTCTGCCTCGCCGGGAATCGATCCCGGGCCCTCTGTGTGTGAAACGAAAGCTTTGCCAGCCAGGCAATTTACTGGACGTTTTCACCACAGTGTTAAAGTTTAGTAGTGATGTAATTTATGATGTTGTGATGCCCGGGACACACACGAGAGTCTGCTGGTCTGTACCTGTAATATACCTCTATATGTTAGATCTCAATCTTCGGTGAGTTTAATTCAGATTATTCTGTAATAACTGCTAGTTTCTCTTCCATCTCACTTAAGTGGACAAGGTAATAACCTGTAAGTGTGTTTCAGAGGGGAAGTGTGAGTGTATGTATGTATACTCACCTGTGTGTGGTTGCAAGGGTCGAGTCGTATGTGTGAGAGAGAGAGAGAGAGAGTTGGGGAAGGAGAAGTGAGAGACACAGACTGACAGTTGCTAGCTGGGGGCTGTCATTCCTACTGTACACTGGTTCTAGTGTTGGCTGCTTCTGGATAAAGCGTCAACTAGCATGTACTAGGTAGAGGTTAGAGGCAGTACCAGCTGCCTATAACAACCATATAATAATATTAAAATAACTGCCAAAACAGAAAATCTCTATGTCAAAATACTGAAAAAATTACATTTCTTCCCAAGATATTGTAAATTTTTAACATTTTTTTACACTGCTTAGAAAGATCATGAAAATGTAAAATAAAATATTTTACTGCTCATTTTTACTCATTAAAAATTAAAATATGTTAAAATTCTTATATTTACTTGATATGCAGACAATAAAAATTTATCATAATTTACACGTGCTGAGGCTGGGAGGAAGTGGCTAAAAATCTTCACACTGAGATAAAAACCATATGGAAGTTGGTGGTATTTTAGACTGTGCAGGAACCCTCGCTGGTGAGCTAAATGATAATGTAGAACGTAAGAATTTTCAACGTCCTTCTGTCGAACATAAGGGGAAAAAATACCGAGAAATTCCTAACTGTGAATAGCGACGCAAGCAACCTCATTGATCACACCGTCAACAGGTGATTTTCCTGGATCACAAACTTGTTTAATAGCAGCAGAATGGACCACCAACAGTAGATTAGTCTGTCATTCTCTCTGTCTGTCTCTCTGTCTCTTTCTCTCTCTCTCTCTCTCTTTCTCTCTCTCTCTCTCTCTCTTCTCCTCTACATCCTGTCGTCCTCATTCTACTTCCTTTGTTTCTTAATTTTCTCTTACCCTTCTTTCTTCTTAATAATCATCTTGTGTCTCAGCTTCCACCTGAGTGATGCTGTGGGCTTATAAATGAATCTTAACGACTTGTGCAGCCTTAAACCTTCTTGACTGTGTTGTCCATCTCTCTCACTCCCATCATTCCTTCATACTACTACTCCTTCCCTTACCATCCTCTTTCTAACCTATCGTTCCACCATCTTTTTCAAAACTTTCCTCCCTCTCTTTCGAAACTTTCATCCCTCCATCACATACTTTCTTTTTATTTCTAGCTATAAATCTTTTGCCACCTGTTCCACCATCTTCCTTCTCTTCACCGTCCTTCCTCTCTTAACGTTAGTCTTGTTCTTGTGCTTCTCTTAAACCGTATATATATATATATATATATTATAATATATTATATATATATATATAATATATATATATATATATAAAATATAATTATATATATATATATATATATATATATATGCATAACAACCACTGTGAAAAGAATAATGAACTTCCAAGCACTTTCGTGATTTCTCAAGTTATCAAGGTGGAATATTTTCCACAGTGGTTGTTCTGCATATTGTAATGTCACCTGCTTACTGTGATCTTATTGCATGTGTGTGTGTGTGTGTGTGTGTGTGTATGTGGTGTGTGTGTGTGTGTGTGTGTGTGTGTGTGTGGTGTGTGTGTGTGTGTGTGTGTGTTTTGTGTGTGTACTCACCTAGTTGTACTCACCTAGTTGAGGTTGCGGGGGTCGAGTCCGAGCTCCTGGCCCCGCCTCTTCACTGATCGCTACTAGGTCACTTCCCTGAGCCGTGAGCTTTATCATAACCTCTGCTTAAAGCTATGTATGGATCCTGCCTCCACTACATCGCTTCCCAAACTATTCCACTTACTGACTACTCTGTGGCTGAAGAAATACTTCCTAACATCCCTGTGATTCATCTGTGTCTTCAGCTTCCAACTTGTCCCCTTGTTACTGTGTCCAATCTCTGGAACATCCTGTCTTTGTCCACCTTGTCAATTCCTCTCAGTATTTTGTATGTCGTTATCATGTCCCCCTATCTCTCCTGTCCTCCAGTGTCGTCAGGTTGATTTCCCTTAACCCTCCTCGTAGGACATACCTCTTAGCTCTGGGACTAGTCTTGTTGCAAACCTTTGCACTTTCTCTAGTTTCTTTACGTGCTTGGCTAGGTGTGGGTTCCAAACTGGTGCCGCATATTCCAATATGGGCCTAACGTACACGGTGTACAGGGTCCTGAACGATTCCTTATTAAGATGTCGGAATGCTGTTCTGAGGTTTGCTAGGCGCCCATATGCCGCAGCAGTTATTTGGTTGATGTGCGCTTCAGGAGATGTGCCTGGTGTTATACTCACCCCAAGATCTTTTTCCTTGAGTGAGGTTTGTAGTCTCTGGCCCCCCTAGACTGTACTCCGTCCGTGTGTGTGTGTGTGTGTGTGTGTGTGTGTGTGTGTGTGTGTGTGTGTGTGTGTGTGTGTGTGTGTGTGTGTGTGTGTGTGTGTGTGTGAGTTTGTGTGTGTGTGTGTGTGTGTGCGTACACAGAGGGCTGGAACAAACCCATCGATGCTCTCATAGTTATTGAAAACATAGTGGAATATTTGGCGATACTCTCTGAAATCTTGCATGACACGTTTCAATAAGTCATGTAAACATGGCATCTTCAGAGTTTTAAAATTAGATGGAAATATTTTAAATATTTGTTCCCAATATTTGTTATATTTTATCAAAACTTGTCAAATGAAAAAAACATCAACGAATCAGATTCTATTCCTTCAGCATCATTCATTTTCTTCTTTCGTTCTTACCATCTTCTGCGCTCCTTCCCAACATCCAGTTCTTACATTTCTTCAAATTCTCCTCTACCCATATCTTCTTCTCCCATCCTCCTTTCATCCAGTCATTTTATCACCTTCCACTATCTCTCCATCTATTGCTCTGCCCCTCCCACTTTTCGTCCCATCTCTTCCCTAGCCCCTAGCCAGGTGGGACTGTCACCCGTCCAATAAAGACTATTGATGTGTGAAATTGCCTGTCCCCAGCCGGCAGACGCTGTCAGTGTGCCGTGTACTTGTTGGGTAGTATCACCTATGTCTATCAGAATATGGTGAATTTTTTTTTGTGTATGTATGTTTGTGTGATGTGTGCATATAGTGTATGAATGCATGTATTTCCCAACGTATGTATGTTTGTATGATATGATGTGTGTGTGGTGCATGAATATATGTATGTATATGCAAACGTATGTATGAACGTATGTCTGTATGTACATTGTTGGTAGTGTTATAAAAGCTGGTAGATAAAAATAGCAATATCCACTAGGAGACGAACAAAAGTTTAGAGTGAAGTATATATTTCATTTACTAACTGAGGTCCTTTTCAGTAGATAGGCACAAGAGAGGATGGTTTCACCTATAAAATTACTCCTTGACTGTTAAGTGTTCATTACGTTCTTGTATACATTTTTATCCCGAACCCAGAGACCACCTGACTAGCCATCGATCGTTCTCTGATTCTCACTACAACACATTAAGATTTATAATGCTTTTATTATGATCTACGACAATGATATATATATATATATATATATATATATATATATATATATATATATAAAATATATATATATATATTAATATATATATATATATATATATAATATGGGGTCCACCTCTGGTGTAAATTGTGGGACCCATAGCCTCGGAGAAGTGGATAAAAAGGCTTCAAGGGAAAATATTTGGATTTCTTCCTGAAGCCGTTTGAATATTCCACTTCCCCTACCTCGCATCTTGTCATTTTTATTTTTTTTTAAATAGGCAATATTTTATGACACAATATGGTACGGGAAGATATGTATATTTAAAATCATAATTGTAAACATCTTTTGCAGATCAGTTGTGTATAATTTAACGCTTTCCATTACGTTTCTCAATTCATCTGCAAGAGTGTATTTACACTAGTGGTGTTTAGTGTGTGCCGTGGTGTGCGCTGCTGCGTGTTGTTAGTGCTGGCTGTGTTTATGCTGTAGTGGATGTTAAGGTGGCTGTGTTTATGCTGTAGTGGATGTTAAGGTGGCTGTGTTTATGCTGTAGTGGATGTTAAGGTGGCTGTGTTTATGCTGTAGTGGATGTTAGAGTGGCTGTGTTTTATGCTGTAGTGGATTTTTAAGTGGCTGTGTTTATGCTGTAGTGGATGTTAGAGGTGGCTGTGTTTATGCTGTAGTGGATGTTAGAGCTGGCTGTGTTTATGCTGTAGTGGATGTTAGAACTGGCTGTGTTTATGCTGTAGTGGATGTTAGAGCTGGCTGTGTTTATGCTGTAGTGGATGTTAGAGGTGGCTGTGTTTATGCTGTAGTGGATGTTAGAGCTGGCTGTGTTTATGCTGTAGTGGATGTTAGAGGTGGCTGTGTTTATGCTGTAGTGGATGTTAGAGGTGGCTGTGTTTATGCTGTAGTGGATGTTAGAGCTGGCTGTGTTTATGCTGTAGTGGATGTTAGAACTGGCTGTGTTTATGCTGTAGTGGATGTTAGAGCTGGCTGTGTTTATGTTGTAGTGGATGTTAGTGCTGGCTGTGTTTATGCTGTAGTGGATGTTAGAGGTGGCTGTGTTTATGCTGTAGTGGATGTTAGTGCTGGCTGTGTTTATGCTGTAGTGGATGTTAGAGGTGGCTGTGTTTATGCTGTAGTGGATGTTAGAGGTGGCTGTGTTTATGCTTGTAGTGGATGTTAGTGCACAGTGTGTTTATATCATATTGGATGTTAGCGGTGCTTGTAGTGGATGATAGTTGAAGATAATGTTTGGCAGTGCTTGCTGTACAAAATAAACTAACAGTGACAGTGTGTGATCATGGCGGAGATAACTGTTCCATTACCTGCTGTTGTTTGCGCTATGTGGACAAGATCACCTTTTATTATCATCATTATCCTGGTGGACGCAGGACATGAGGGAGAGAGGGCCAGGGAGAGTACACAATAGAAGATGAGGAAGGGAGAATGATGAAAGTGAAAGAGGATCAGATACAAGTGGGAATAAGAAATATTCTTCTCATTTTTCTATTCTTAAATACCACATACTCTGATAGCCTTTTGTAGGGGATTCTTTTTCATTCTTTAACGTAGCCAATTCATTCGAATAATTCTTTACTATTACGATGATGAATGAAAATCGTAGAGAATTTTGCGTTTTTATTAAGTAATAAAGTTTTATGTGCAAGACCGACTTAAATCCAACCCCTTTCACTCATTTATTTATCCAACCCAATTTTCAAGCTACCCAAGGTTTTAGCTTCAACTACACTACCAGGTAAACTGTTCCACTCAACAGCTACTCTGTCAGTGAATCAACTTAATCATCTATCACTGTATGTTCTCCAGTGAATTTATATCCATTGACACAGCAGAATCTAACAGTTTATTAACTAATAGCATCCATATAAATATATTTACAACACTTTTGGGTTTACCATCTTTACATTTTTCATAAATACCTGCATTTGCTTATATAATTTGGTTAAGTACATCATTATTAATGCATAATTTCACTACACTCGTCAAGGTTTTAATTGTTGACTAAATCGACATTAACAGCCTGGTTGATCAGCCCTAATCAAGGCCTGGTCATGGAGCGGGCTGCAGGGGCGTTAACCCCCGGAGACTCCAGGTAGACTCCAGGTATTTACATTACAATGATTTACATAGATAAGAATCTACTAAAAGTCTCAAGAATAACTGCCTCCTTCTTTTACAATAACTGAGATTAATTTCTACTCAGTATTCCACACAGGAGATGTTTTTATGTTCTCTCCAAGAGAAGGGCGATGCGTTCACTGGGGATGATATCTCCCTAAATCAGAAGGCATTATGGCTACGTATCTTCAGTAGTACAGATCATGATTGGCAACATATCTTAAGTAGTACAGATCATGATTGGCAACATATCTTAAGTAGTACAGATCATGATTGGCTACATATCTTAAGTAGTACAGATCATGATTGGCTACATATCTTAAGTAGTACAGATCATGATTGGCTACATATCTTAAGTAGTACAGATCATGATTGGCAACATATCTTAAGTAGTACAGATCATGATTGGCTACATATCTTAAGTAGTACAGATCATGATTGGCTACATATCTTAAGTAGTACAGATCATGATTGACTACATGTCTTCAGAAGTGCATACTGATGCTTAAGACTTACGCAGTACAGATCCATGATGCAAAATCTTAAATAGGTAGACTGTGAGGAAAGGTTAAGAAAACCAATGGATGGCAGCTGTCTGTTTATAACAGGTAGTTGTTAGTTTATATCCCAAGATGGTAAGCATGTCTTGTTAAAATTGTATTTACACTTAAGAAAGTCTGGTTGGTATTCTAAGAAGTACAGATCATGATTGGCCAGCAGATCTTAAGTCAGCATCATTTGGCTCATATCTTAAGAAGTACAGATCATGATTGACTACATGTCTTCAGAAGTACATGGATTCCATACTGATGCTTAAGACTTCGCAAACAGAGTCCAGGATGCAAATTTCAACAAGGTGAGCTGGAGGAAGGTTAAGAAGAACCAATGGAGGCAGCTGTCTGTTTTAAAAGGTAGTTGTTGTTTATCCCAAGTGGTAGCTGTCTGTTTCAAAATGTATTAACAGGAAGAAAGTCTGTGTTGTTTCAGCCACTCAACAGACCTGTTGGTTCCCTGCAGATCGTCTTCTCTTCTGCTCATAATTAAGAATAACGCTTTCAGCTCACCATATTGTTCCCGCTCTTCTAGTCTGCCACATTATTCCTCCATAATCCCTTCGCCGCCTTCTTTACTACTCACCAACCATATTTACCTCCCTCACAACACCCATCTTTACTGTTTCGCGAACAGCAACCTTTTACACCCTTTTGCCCTACCTGACAAGTTTCTCTACATTTTTATTATTTCACGTCAAACCTTTTTTTTCTCCATTCTTATTCTTGATCTTCACACACTTCCACCTTCACCATTCCATTCTTCCCTCCCTCTCAACCATCTTTGTCTCCTTCACATCACTACGCCAGTACCAGACCATCAGAGCAGGATGGTCACACTCTCACACCTCGCGAGGATTACCTTCACGACGATGATGGATCTGTTGAGGAAGGCATAATGTGTTTTTTCCCGTCTCGGCATATTCATCTTGTTCTAGCTACTGTTGTTAACGTGTTTGTTTTCCCGTTGTTGCTGTTTTTGTAGGGCTTCCACTGTTTTGTATTTATGCATCTTTACAATATATTGTGATTCGTAAGAGAGAACACAGTAATGACTTATGAATTATCTACAGAGAACCAAAAGTAGAGAAGGTAAACAGTGGAAAGAGGAAAGGAAGAAGGGTGCTTAAAAGTACGGTGGAAGGAGGTGAAAGAGTAGTAAGGAAGGGATGTTGAAGGGATGAGGAAGGGGTGTTGAAGAGTAGAAAAAATATGTGTTTAAGGAGAATAGAAGGGAAAGAGTTGTTAACAAATAAAAGGTAAGAGATGCTGATGAATAGAGAAGAAGGCGTGTTGATGAACAGAGAAGGGACGTTGAAGAAGAGTAGAAGGGAAGGGATGCTGAAGAAGAGTAGAGGGGAAGGGACACTGAAGATAGACAGGGATGATTACGAACAGAGAAGGGGCGTTGTGGAAGAGTAGAAGGGAAGGGATCTTGATGGCTAGAGGATAAGTTGCAGTGAAGAAGAACTGATGTGTAAGAGTGTCAAAGAGTGCAGGGAAAGTGGCAGTGCATCTTCTAACTTAGTTACTGTCGACATTCATGTCCCCAGTGAGGTAAATTTGTCACCAAGTGAGTTAATTTTCAAGTTTCTGGGTGACAAGCAATATATCTTCTCTAGTTCATTTGTTACGGATCTTCGACTCACAGAATATCATGATGAAACTAACAGTATTATATTCTGAAATAGAAATGAACTGGAAATAGACACTTTAAAAAAATTCTCGTTTGCAAGATGACATCGTATCGATGGAGCGGTAAAATCTTTCAGTGCTTTCACACTCTAAGTAGCATCCTAGTGGATGCTGCCAGCCATTGAAAATATTCAGACTGTTAATTTAGGTAATGAGGACTGATTCACTTAAGTTTCAAGGAAGCTTTGCCACTATAAGTCACTCTGAGTGTGATGGGAGAGACTGAATTATCATGTAAAAAGCTTCTCTGCTAGCTACAAAGGTTTATCGTATTCTACAAATCATTTTATATCAGTAACACCTTCATATACTGTTTATATTTACAAACACTAGAAGGGAGAATACTGTCAGGGAGATGATAATAATCTTCCTTGAATATTTAGTGTGGGATAAGAAGGAAGGAGAGAGGGAGGGAGAGAGGGGAAACCTAGTATATTTTTCTTATATCAATATTTCTACCGTTTCTTGGGGGTATGAGAATAAAGAATCTACTAGCTAAGCTACAGCTGTGTGCTTGTAATGGATTCTAAATTGCAACTGGATTATTGCTTTCATATTATGTGATTAATATATTGATGATAGACAAGTTTCAGATTCATTACAACTTTATTTTTTTTCCAAAAGAGCTTTGAATTTTGTTAAGTGAAAGTAGCATTTACAGAGATAAATTTTCCCAGCTTGAAGATACCCACTAAAAAATTAAATTTTGACCAAAAGAAAAATCTGTTATGACTGGATCTAAGACGTCCAGACTATTTAGATTTTTTCCTGACTCACGGAATCATAATAACACGATTGTAAACAAACCACGGAACGGGTAGGGATTGCACCCATGACGAGTGAGTAGTGGCTTACACGCTGTCTTAGAGTTTTAACGAATCACTCTCCATGGATTCAAACCCCACTCATCAGTGGTTTACAGAGTTTTTTAGTTGCTTCAGCGAAAACAACAAGAAGTGTATCTCACCACCAGCTCTTCCTGAGACATCTGATTTACCTACACCAGTGATTCTCACCCAGGGGTAAATTCACCCCTTGGGGGTAAAAAATTACATGGCAAGGGATAAATATTTGTGTGCTATTTTTGTGCAAACCCTGAATAATTAATTTTTTTCTGACCTTTTTCTGTCCCTTTATGATGGCGATAAATTTTTTGTATGGAAGTAAGGGGGTAAATGGAGAAATAAATCAAGCCGAGGGACCTGGTGTATTTCTCAGTTCCAGTGTCTGCAGTTTAAGTAATCACAGTGGGACACTCCACTCACCTCTTCCTCCATTGCTACAGTCACTGAACTTTTTATTATTATTAAAGATTCGCCGGTATTCTCCCGGCCCGGGCCTTTTCTAAGTGGTGGCCCGGCCTTGTCTCCCTCTTTAGGGAGTATCTGAGACCTATGTCTCCCATGGGAGGAGGTACAAGTACCCCCTCATCTTTGGGACCAACTGTCTCCAGGCCTAGCCACAAGCTAGGCCTCTCTTGTCTGCCATCCCCGCCCCAAGGGGCCTAATGGGAATGACAGTCTTGTGAGCTGAAGCTCGGGCTCAGGCACCTACCCTACCCTAGAAAGGCTGGGCATGGTGTCGATGAGTCACTGAACCCACATCAACTGCTCATGAAATCCCATTTCACGAAGAAATATTAAACAAAAAGCACAGAATGGAATAAGGTATTGGAAATGATACTTGTAGGAAAGTGATCAGAGCTTAAATGTAAAGTGTTTTACTGTCAAATTAATAAGACTTAGAAATATTCTCGCAATAGGAAAGTGCCGGTTGCAAATATGTGATGAAAATAGTTTTGAAAACCTGCAAGTTGAAGAATGAGACACTTGTGCAACATTTGGGAATCTATACTGAGGAAACGTTTCAACTGCCAGTGACTTCTTCAGTCCACTACAGAGAATAACAGAGGAAGATGAGCAGTGTGAGGTAATCAGTCCCTCAGATTGGAGTCGATTTTCATTTTCATTTTCAACTGGTTTAAGGAGTCGCGATGTATTTGGGAGGTCATTGATGTAAACAAGAAAAAGTAGAGGACCTAGAACACTTTCCTGTGGCACTCCAACAACTACAGGCTGAGTATTGGAGGTCACACCAATTGATTGACTTAACACATCGACTCCAGGCTGAGGTCTGATTACCTCAAACTCATCTTCTTCTGTTATTCTCTGTAGTGGACTGATGAAGCTACTGGTAAGTGAAACGTTTCCTCAATATAGATTGCCAATTGTCTCATTCTTCATTTGCAAATACGGTGTGATCAAATAACACAAAGAACTGAAACGAATCATTGATCAATTACACTGTGATGCCCACAGTGCTGCGGCCCGTGTAAATGAGAATCATCATTTCTAATTAGTTCAGTAAGATAAATATGACTCAAGAAATCGTAATGACACGATTGCAAATAAACCATACCCCCGGCCGGGATTGAACCCGCGGTCTGGCTGGAGATTTGAGACTCTATGACCGCGGGTTCAATCCCGGCCGGGGTATGGTTTAAGATAAATATCCTTGGATCAAAATTTTGAGGCCTCTTGCATATCATATTGTTGCCAAGTTAATTGAAATTGCTAGTGTAGAGTGACAGTAAATAATGACACTGCCTGTAAACCTTTGACCATCCCCATCGCTTGCAACAATGCATGTTTGTAATCAGATAACAGCATACCTTTGACCATCCCCATCGCTTGCAACAATGCATGTGTGTAATCAGATAACAGCATACCTTTGACCATCCCCATCGCTAGCAACAATGCATGTTTGTAATCAGATAACAGCATACCTTTGACCATCCCCATCGCTTGCAACAATGCATGTTTGTAATCAGATAACAGCATACCTTTGACCATCCCCATCGCTAGCAACAATGCATGTTTGTAATCAGATAACAGCATACCTTTGACCATCCCCATCGCTTGCAACAATGCATGTTTGTAATCAGATAACAGCATACCTTTGACCATCCCCATCGCTAGCAACAATGCATGTTTGTAATCAGATAAACAGCATACCTTTGACCATCCCCATCGCTAGCAACAATGCATGTTTGTAATCAGATAACAGCATACCTTTGACCATCCCCATCGCTTGCAACAATACATGTTTGAAATCAGATAACAGCATACCATATCAATGGACTGGATTCAGTCTTTAGATCTATCAATCCACCAGCATGTGCTGTACATTATCCTGATGCAATCATTTACCGTGAAGTGCTTGACACAGTTTCTGACGTCTTGAAAACTGTGACACAGGAAGTGAAGATCTATTTTTTTTTTTTTGGTTATAGACTAGTAGAGATCTAAGTAAAGAATTGCTTGAATACTGTATTAACAAACTACATATTAAACAACACGCTACTTCAACACAACACACTGAAGTGAAGAGGTGGGGCCAGGAGCTATGACTTGACTCCTGCATCCACTTATAGGTGAGTACTACACATCAAACGCTACACATCGACAACTGCACATCATACACACAAACAACTACATATTAAATACTACACAAAACACTACCAACACATACACAAAAACTACACAAAACACTACACAAACCCCAAAACACTACACAACACATACACAAAACACTACACAACACACTACAAACACATACACAACACACTACACAAAAAACAACAAAACCAACAAAACCCCTACACAACCACTACACAACACACTACACAACAAAACAACCAACACACTACCAAACAACACCTACAAAAAACACCCCTAAAACAAACACACAAAACAACACACTAAAAAACCACAACACCCTACACAACACCTACACAACACACACACACACACAACACAACACCCACAAAAACACACAAACAACAACACTACACACCACACACAACACCTACACAACACACAAAAACAACACACTACACAACAAAACAAAAACACAACCCTAAAACAACACACAAAACACACTACACAACACACTACACACACACTAACAACACACTACCACACCCCTACACAACCCCCACAAACAACCCCACCAAACAAACACTACACAAACACTACACAAAACCTACACACACAAATCACAAACACCACAAAACACTAAACAACACACACACAACACCTACACAACCCCCAAAACCAAACACACCACACACACACAACCCCAATCAACACACTAACCCAAAACCCCTACACAACACACTACACAACACACTACACAACACACTACACAACACACTACACAACACACTACACAACACACTACACAACACACTACACAACACACTACACAACACACTACACAACACACAACACACTACACAACACACTACACAACACACAACACACTACACACTACACACAACACACTACACAACACACTACACAACACACTACACAACACACAACACACTACACAACACACTACACAACACACAACACACTACACAACACACAACACACTACACAACACACAACACACTACACAACACACTACACAACATACTACACAACACACTGCACAACACACTACACAACACACTACACAACACACTACACAACACACTACACAACACACTACACAACACACTACACAACACACTACACAACACACTAAACAACACACTAAACAACACACTAAACAACACACTACACAACACACTACACAACACACTACACAACACACTACACACACACTACACAACACACTAAACAACACACTACACAACACACTACACAACACACTACACAACACACTACACAACACACTACACAACACACTACACAACACACTACACAACACACTACACAACACACTACACAACGAGATAATTGAGATAATTTTTTGTAAAGGATAAAAATTCGTAATATTCTAAATTAAAAAGCTTGGGACAGTAGGCCTACTGAAGTGTTGCTTCAGTAGAAGCAACACTTCAGTAGGCCTGCAGTGTTGCTTCAGTAGGCCTACTGAAGTATTGCTTGAGCAGGCCTACTGCAGTGTTGCTTCAGTAGGCCTACTGAAGTGTTGCTTGAGCAGGCCTACTGCAGTGTTGCTTCAGTAGGCCTACTGAAGTGTTGCTTGAGCAGGCCTACTGCAGTGTTGCTTCAATAGGCCTACTGATGTGTTGTTTCATTCTCATGTTCCTAAAGTAGTGAGTGGAAAGGATTATGATGAGCAGAAAAGGAGGAATATAGAAGAGGAGATGTAAAGTAAAAGGACACAAGTGCAACTAATGTGACATTTATTGTGGCAACGTTTCGCTCTCCAGGAGCTTTGTCAAGCCATTAATGGCTTGATAAAGCTCCTGGAGAGCGAAACGTTGCCACAATAAATGTCACATTAGTTGCACTTGTGTCCTTTTACTTTACATATTGTCGGTAATTCTACCAACTTTATGACAGAAGAGGAGATGGAAAGGGATATTGACGAGTAGAGGAATGACAAGCGTAAATAAAAAGTGGTAGGAAAAACAAGTTGAGGGAAGGGTGAGAATAATAGAGGGAAGTGGATAAGAATACCAAAGGGGAAAAGGGTTAGAATAGTAAAGGGAAAAGGGGGAAGGGGTGCTGGAGTTTAACCTACACAAATTTAACACAACCTAAATAATTTTTATAGAAAAAAAAATCTTAAAACCCATTTGAGAAATCAGCAGCTGCTTCTCTGTGACACAGACTGGGTTTCCTTCGTCAAGTTCTGAAATCGTTAACAGATTTTAAAATAGCGAAGATGGCATCATTAAGTTTACCACCACAGGTCTGCACATACCTTGTGTCTAACCTGCCATCCTAGATGGTAATGTACAAGTAACAACAACTAGAGTACAGCTAGAAGGAAACCTATATAGCAACCATAACAACTGATGCCATACTAGATGGAAGTTATACTTGCTGGCCAGGACAGTATATCCTGGGGGAGGGAAGTTATACTTGCTGACCAGGACAATATATCTCTAGTGGGGAAGTTATACTTGCTGGCCAGGATAACAATATCCTGGGGGAGGGAAGTTATACTTGCTGACCAGGACAATATATCTCTAGTGGGGAAGTTATACTTGCTGGCCAGGATAACATATCCTGGGGGAGGGAAGTTATACTTGCTGACCAGGACAATATGTCTCTAGTGGGGAAGTTATACTTGCTGGCCAGGATAACATATCCTGGGGAAGGGAAGTTATACTTGCTGACCAGGACAATATATCCTGGGTGTGAAGGCTTACTCAGCCCTGTAACAACTTCAGACAGTATTACCAAGGCTGGCTCCTCCTCAGAAAAATTAATGAATAGAAAAAGAAATAATAATTCACAAAGATAAACACTTTATTATATATTAAAGCAAACATAAAACAGTGAAACATGAAAGGTATATCCTATTTGAAAGAAAAATGAAAAATGAAATGAATAAAATAACATTTGAACTCAACGCTAATATATATAGGGGTGTCTGGTGTTGGTGACACTGAGTGTTGTTGAAATCGTAGCAGTTGCTGATGATGGCGGGGGGGGGGGGGGTCGCAGGTGTTGGTTACAACCCACCGGTTTGTTCTTCACAGTATAGCCGTGAGTATTCTATCCCGATGATAGTAAAGCAGGTTCTTTACCGCTGCAATAATGAAGGGTTACGTCCTGCAATTTCATACAGGTGCACAGGTAATTAAATCCAAAAAGGGGAAGTCTCAGGACGTTAGTCCATCTCCATCAATTCTACTCGTTGATTAACAGGTGACCCTCTCTGTCATCCAAGGTGAAACGATAGACAGGTTACCCACTGCTTAAGAAATCACTCTCCATGATAAGTACAATACCTAAAAGATGTGGTGACTATTACAACAGTCAACTTAGAGCAAGACTGAAAGGACTAAGTTTATTATTGGTCAAAAGTGAAGCTTTCAACCAATAAATCCACTAGAATACAAGGCAGGCATGTACTTGCAGTAGTGCTGGGAGCTGTGAGTCTAGTGATTACTGTTTGGACAGCAGCCCCACACGTCACCTTTCAGGGGGGGGGGGGAAGAAGGAGGGGAAGGGATAGCGGAAGCTAGACTGACCCTACCTTAACAAGCAACCGGCAATCAAACTATCACTTTCGGGGTGGGGGGAAAAAAGGCGGGAATAGCGGGAGCTAGACTTGCCTTACCTTAACAAGTAGCCAGCAAGCAAACTATCACTTTCGGGGAGGGAGAAGAAAGGCGGGAATAGCAGGAGCTTGACTTACCCTACCTTAACAAGTAGCTGGCAATGAAACTATTGTTACTATATACTCCCTCGCTACTCCTATCTATTGAACTTTTCCCTCACACTCCCCCATACCAAGACTTATAGTCAAGGAGTATAAGAAGAATAGGCGAGGAAAAAGTTCTAATATATGGAAGTCGCGTAAGGCAAGAAATCTTCTACTGACTGTCACGGCTTAATCAGTCAGAGAAATAATTGGATGAACCATTGATATACACAATATGGAACTTAAAAGCCTGGAGTGCCAATGTCCACCTCAAGAGGCGACTGTTGGTTCCCTTAAAAGTTTCTAGGTATATCAAAGGTTTGTGGTCCGTTTCTAAAATGAATTCTTTTCCCAGCAAATAAAATTTAAGTTTGGAGATACCCCACACAAGGGCCAAACATTCCTTTTCTATGGTGGAGTATCTCGTTTCTGTGGGAAGGAGTTTCCAGCTTAGGAAGCATACAGGGAAAGGAGTACCATTATGGTATTGTAGTAACACCGCACCTAAGCCAGTATTGGAGGTATCAGTTCTTAAACAAAATGTTTTATTAATATCTGGAATCTTAAGTATAGGGTCTTTCCAAAAGATACTTTTAATCTCATTAAACTTTTCCCGAGCTACGTCAGAAAGTTCAAGAGGTTCCTTCACAGACTTTTTAAGGAAGTCGGATAAGATTGCCTGTAGATTGGGTTTAAGGTTGGGGGATAAACCGTGAAATAAAAATTTACAGAACAAGAAAGCTACGCATGAGCTTCTTGTTTTGGGGAAATTTTAAAAAATTCTAAAAAAGCTTTGATCTTACTGGGGAGAGGCTGCAGAGAGTTATTAGAAAGTATCAGCCCAAAGATATCTAATCTGTTATACCCAAGGAAGCATTTCTTCGGCTTGGCGTGAGGCCATGTGAGCGAAACCTACGCAAAACTGATGTTAATGTTTGGATATGTTCGCCCCATGTGGATGTCATTACGAAAATGTTATCAAAATAACTGAAACCCTTTGGCATATTACCCAAGACCTTTCCATCAGTCTCACGTAGGTAGCACAGGCACTTACCAAACCGAAGGGCATAGTTCTATATTGCATCAGTCCTTGGTGGTAGGAAAAATGGTGTACTGCTTAGAGAAGGATCTAACATTACTTGATAATATGCCTGCGCAATATCAATCTCTGAAAAGAAGGAAGAGTCATAAATTTGTGTAGATCGCTATCTATTAAGGGCATAGGCTCAGCATCCCACCCAGTTATAGCATTAAGGCCTCTGAAGCAATAAGCAGGTCTATATGAAAATTTTCCTCCTTCTTAACCATGACTACTGGTGAACAATAATGAAGATATGAAGGTTCAATGATCATTGTTTTAATAATTTGTCTACCTCTCGGTCAAATGCATCCCCAAGGTGAACTGGAACTGGGTAAAATTTTTGTTTGATAGGATTGTCCGTCCCCTAAGTCAATCTTTTTGGACTACCGTGGAGGTAAAACCTGGAATATCAGTAAAGACGTCTGAAAAGTTACTCACACATTGAAGTAGTTCATGTCTCTTATGGTCATCCAAAGATTCATTAATATTGGTTGCGCCCGAGTGGTCAAGAGTCACCAAGTCATGTAGTTCTTCATCATAGTTTAAGTTAGAGGTGTCAATTACGCACACCTTACATTCTTCAGTTGTCTTATCAAGTTCGTGTGGAGAAACTAAGTCAAAGTTATTAAGGCAGTTAACAGAATTTCTTCGGTAATATTTCTTAAGGATGTTGATATGATAAAGCTTAGGTTTCCCCTTGACTTCTATGAGGTAGTCAACTTTCCCACAAATTTTTAATACTTTATATGGACCTTTCCATGCGTTTAATAATTTATTTGACTTGATCGGCAAAAGTACAAGAACTTCATTTACCTACTTTAAAACTTCTCCTCTGACTTTTGGAATCAAAATAGGGTTTTGTACTGGTCCATTGACAAGTGTAAGTTTTTCGAAACTATGTCAGAGGTTCCCGCAAGTTTGGATCTAAGGTCAGAGAAACTGTAAGAAGACTGAACCTCAGCATTTACCTCCTCATTAGTCCATAAGTCCATGAAGGATGGACATGGGCCCTCTGGCCTGTCTGATAGAGAAGTTCAAAAGGTGAAAATCCCCAAAGAGTCCGCTGGTAACTTCCCACATGGCCAACATACACAGGGTAGGTTAACGATGCACTCCTTAGGTTTAAGGAGCAAAGTTTCCTTAAAATGACTTTAAAATCCGATGCTGCGCTCAATCCTCCCAATTACAGCTGGGATGATAGGGTGTGGAGAAGAGAGACTTCACTACCAGTAAGATGGTATAGATGTTTTGCAATAAGTCAGATGTGATATTGAGTCCCACGTCAGACAAAATTTCTCTAGGGATGCCCACTCTGAGAAGATGGACAAAAGGGCTCACCCACCTCTGTAGTAGTTATGGTTTTAAAGGGAACGGCTTTCAGGGAAGCTCTAAAGCATAATCAACTAATGTTAATAATATATCTATGTCCCCCAGATGCAAGCGGAGATAAAGGACCAACGATGTCAATAGCTACTCCTTTCAAAGGTACCGTACAGACTGCATTTGACCATTAGTAACTACTCGCCTGGTACCTCGGGAGATGACAGTATGGCAAACTTTACACGATCTAAAAAGGTGTGACATCTGAGGACAATTTTGGGCCAAAAATAATTTCCCTAATATTATTTTAAGGTTTACGATGCGAGAAATGTCCGGCACTGGCAGGTCATGAGCTTTTAAGAACATTCTCTCTGCATTGACATGGAACAACTAAGTATGAAATAGATCTATCTCATCTGAATTTAATTTGAATACAGACTTTACTAGATAACCTTTTTATATCAAATTTATATGAAAAGTTTTTTTGTTTCCTTATGATAACTTGATTTTATTATAGCGGCATTATGGCAAATTCTGAGAGAAGGGCAATTACGTTGTAAATAGACAAAGGAGTCCTTCGATTCATCTAAACGCTTAAGAGTCAGGAAAATCAAAGTATGGACAGAGAGAAGCCCTTGGGGCTTTGTTCTGAGCCCTAGTCAAGACATTTATGGATAATCTGATGTGATATCTTTCACTTCATCTAACAAGTGAACCGTGATCCTACTACCACTCGCTTCGAGAGTAGCATCACTGGTTTTTAATTCCCACAGAATCTCACGAGACATTGACTCATCTGAACTTCGAGGGGCTTCTCTGACTCTACAGGAAGAGAACAGAAAAGCTTATGTCCACCTTTGTGATGAAAGTCAACTCAGAAGGAAGAATGGGCACCTTTTACATTACCTATTAGTACGGAGCAAGAAGTGGTGGGACTAGTACGGCTTCCAGACCAACCTGTGAACCATTTAGACCTAATGGACAACGGATGGTAAGGAAAAGTGTCTGTACGCGGCCCAAGTAGTCTGAAAGTATAGACAGAGAATGAGTTTCTTTAAATTAGGGAACAGGCTTATCAGAAATGACTATACATGTGCATCCAGTGTCTCGTAAAATGGTAATACATTAAGTCCATTAACTATCCTGAACAGAAGGGTGCATTGTCATTACAGTCTTTAAAACATCTTCCAACTTTATGACCTTCTAGAAGGAGACAATCGGACGTTTATGTCCCTTAATACCACACACAAATGACAAACAGAATAAAAGAAGTCATATTTACTTATTCCACTAGAGGCTTTGATTTCTTAGGGGTCTGATGAACCTTGCCCTTAGGGGTTCGATCCCTTTAGTCTTTATAGGATTGTGAGCCTCAGCATACAGGTCAGCAGCCTCAGCAACTTCCTCAGCTTCATTAAATCAGGTTACGTTCTCTGATGAATGATCGTAACTATGGGGAAGAGCGTCAGGAACAGTCCAGCAACCATGAAAGTCTCTAAGAATCAAACTGGCGATCAATTCCTGAACTCTCTATCCAAAAGTCGAACAAACGAAAGAGTGTAACATGTAACTGCT
This sequence comes from Cherax quadricarinatus, assembly GCF_026875155.1. NCBI lineage: Eukaryota > Metazoa > Arthropoda > Malacostraca > Decapoda > Parastacidae > Cherax > Cherax quadricarinatus. The sequence goes on along the minus strand of NC_069451.1, from coordinate 34,945,801 downwards.
GAAAGTTCTGGCCAGGCTGTAAGGTGGCATACCTGAAATCTTTCCTGTAAGAATTAGTGGTTTTTTGATATGCTTTAAGGATTGCATTCTTCAGTAGGTTATAATACATATGATATCCTGCACAAAGATGCGATAGATATATCAAGGCTGTACCAGAAAATAACATTCCTAACCTGGTAACCCAGGTGTCAGCAGGCCATTCACAGATTATTATTATAATCAAAAAGAAGCGCTAAGCCACAAGGACTATACAGGGCCATTCACAGAGGGTAGCGGTATTTTCAAACCTGATAATGTATGAAGTTATGTCTTCCCCCTCTGTGAAGGGAGGTAAATTAGGTGTTGGAATATGTATACTGACTGCACATTGTTCCATTACTCCTTCCTGTAATTGTTGTTGTGTAAAAGTTAACCTTTTATCCTCTAATTCAAGGCGAGATTTTTCGAGCTCGCGATCCTTTTCTCTCTCTATTAACTCATGTTCTCTAGCTTTTTCCTCAACTTCTCTATCCTTTGCTCTTTCCTCAAGTTCTCTTAATTTATTCTGTTCCTCACGTACTTTGCTAGTATCCTCATGGTACTCTAGCTCTCTCTCAGATCAAGTCTAATCACGCTCCTTTTTTGTCATCTCACTCTCTTTTCTAACTGCTTCCTGGATTACACTCTCAATTCCTTTCCTCTCCTTTTTCTCTTCTCTTCCCTTTCTGTCTTCTCTTACTCTCTCAATTATCTCTCTTTCAAGTCTTTCCTGGTCTTAGCACTAATGAAAGATTCTAAATTTTTCCCTGTTATTCCTAACTTACTTCAGCGTTCATCTCCAAAACTGGTATCCTCCATATTTGCAAAAGAAATACATTAAACTACCAGGGAAAAATGAATGGGTATTAACTCAAAACTGAGGTCAATTCCTGCTCCGCTCAAACTGTAAATAAATCGGAGTGGGCTTTCGATCCCTTCTACTTCAATTAACAATATAGTATTAATTACAACGAAGGGTTTCCATGCCGGGCTCCGAGCAAACATAATAGAATGGGGTCACTTGCACCATCCCATCTTCCTCACCACAAATCAGAGTGTCCAACAGACTGTTCCCGTTGATAAAATGAAAGAGCTCAATGAAACAAAATTGTCACTGGAAAATCCTCGGGTCCCCTAAGTCTAATCTCCAAGTGTTTCAAGCTCACACAAAAATAGATGGCAAGAATTAACTAGTTTCCTGCCCCATTGACTTGACTTACATAAATTGAACTAAAAAATCACCAAATCTTTTAAATACCTTTACTGTAGTCCTCCATAGAGAATGATTTTCCTCATGCTGGAGGTTAACCAGTGAGTCTGTTTATGCAAGGACGTTTGAAGTTCCAATGGTAGATTCGAGATGGAGGTTGATCTTATTCCGTCGAGTTGATCCTGGCAAGGTCGCCACATGTGAAGGCTACCCAGCCCTGTAACAACATCAGACATATTACCAAAGGCTGGCTCTCCTCAGTGACAAATTAGTGAAGAAAAAAGAAAATAATAATTCACAAAAGATAAACACTTTATTATTTATTAAAGCAAACATAAAACAGTAAAACATGACAGGTATATTCCTATTTGAAAGAAAAAAAAAAATGAAATGAATAAAAAATAACTTTGAAACTCAACGCTAATATATGTAGGGTGTCAGGTGTTTGGTGAACACTAGTGTTGTTGAAATCGTAGCAGTTGCTGAGATGGCGGGGGGGGGGAGTCCCGCAGGTGTTGGATAACAACCCACAACGGTTCGTTCTTCACAGTATAGACGTAGTATTTCTATCCTGAGGACAGGAAAGCAGGTCTTTAACCGCTGGCAATAAATGAAGGGTTACGTCCCAGCAATTTCATCCAGGTCAACAGGTAATTAAATCCAAAAAGGGGAGTCTCAGAAGTTAGTCCAACTCCAGTCAATTCTAACCGTTTGATTAACAGGTGACGCCCTCTACTGTCCATCCAAGCTGAAAAGATAACAGGTTACCCACTGCTTAAGAAATCACTCTCATGATAAGTACAATACCTAAAAGATGTGGTGACTATTACAACAGTCAACTTAGAGCAAGACTGAAAGGACTAAGTTTATTATTGGTCAAAAGTGAAGCTTTTAACCAATAAATCCACTAGAATACAAGGCAGGCATGTACTTACAGTAGCGCTGGGAGCTGTGAGTCTAGTGATTACTGTTTGGACCCGAGCCCCACACGTCACCTTTCAGGGGGGGGGGGGGGGAAGAAGGTGGGGAAGGGATAGCGGGAGCTAGACTGACCCTACCTTAACAAGCAACCGGCAATCAAACTATCACTTTCGGGGTGGGGGGGAAAAAAGGCGGGAATAGCGGGAGCTAGACTTGCCTTACCTTAACAAGTAGCCGGCAAGCAAACTATCACTTTCGGGGAGGGAGAAGAAAGGCGGGAATAGCGGGAGCTTGACTTACCCTACCTTAACAAGCAGCCGGCAATCAAACTATTGTTACTATATACTCCCTCGCTATTCCTATCAATTGAACTTTTCCCTCACACTGGGGGAGGGAAGTTATATTTGCTGGCCAGTACAATATATGCTCGGGGAGGGAAGTTATACTTGCTGGCCAGGACAATATACGCTCGGGGAGGGAAGCTATACTTGCTATCCAGGACAATATATGCTCGGGGAGGGAAGTTATACTTGCTGACCAGGACAATATATCCTCGGGGAAGGATGTTATACTTGCTGACCACGACAATATATCCTGGGGGAGGGAAGTTACACTTGCTGGCCAGGACAGTATATCCTGGGGAGGGAAGTTACACTTGCTGGCCAGGACAATATATCCTGGGGGAGGGAAGTTATACTTGCTGACCAGGACAAGATATCCTGGGGGAGGGAAGTTATACTTGCTGGCCAGGACAGTATATCCTGGGGGGAGTTATACTTGCTGACCAGGATAATATATCCTGGGGAGGGAAGTTATACTTGCTCACCAGGACAATATATCCTGGGGAGGGAAGTTATACTTGCTGCAAGCACAATATATCCTGGGGAGGGAAGTTACACTTGCTGGCCAGGACAATTTATCCTGGGGGAGGGAAGTTACACTTGCTGGCCAGGACAATATATCCTGGGGAGGGAAGTTATACTTGCTGGCCAGGACAATATATCCTGGGGGAGGGAAGTTACACTTGCTGGCCAGGACAATTTATCCTGGGGAGGGAAGTTACACTTGCTGGCTAGGACAATATATCCTGTGGAGGGTAGTTACACTTGCTGACCAGGACAATATATCCTGGGGAGGGAAGTTACACTTGCTGGTAGGACAATATATTCCGGAAAGGTGTGGCGTTGCCCAATATATTTCATTTTATTCAACGTTCGTGACAACCATTGGTTCGCCCACCCGACCAGTGAACTGGCAATTCAGAGTGTAGCAGGTCGGGGCCTCACTGCTGTGCTTATTGGTACTTCAACAGCCAATCACGTGAAAACTTGCGAATTCAGCCAAGGTGACGTCCACGAGGCATCATGCTGAGGCAGCAGACTTCCACTGTCTCTGGTCGTGTCCACTGGTGTTTGAGTGGTTCTCATTTGTACCATTTCCAATCTGTTTTACGTTTTCTTATTACATTGTACATATTTTTAAATTATTATATATATATTTTTATATATATATATATATATATATTTTTATATATATAATATATATAATATACTTGAATTATAGGGGGTGGTAGAGAAAATTCTCAAACAGCTTCAGGGAAAACCTTGAGTTTTCCCTGAAGCAAGTTTTATTCTTTTCTCTGAGGATGAGGGTCCCTATAAAAAGTTTTAGAGGTGGTACCTCCCTATATTATATATATATTTTATAATATATATATATATAATATTTAATATATTATATAAATTTATATATATATATTATTAATGCCCAAAAAGATCACAGTAAACAGGTGATTTCAGAATATGCAAAACACCACTCTGAAAGATAGAGAAATTCCAAGCGCTTTCGTGACTACTCACATTATCAAGGAACTATGAAAGTAAAGCATCCAAGGAAGCTATTAAGGGGTCTGGCCAGCACCTCACTATCAGATCCCACAACGGTTAAACACCTGATGCGCGCCGACCCAACTTGGATAGGTCCTTTGCACAACTCACCCACAAACTATTTACCCCAAAAAAATTTAAAAAAATTATTATTGTCCAGTGTATTATTAAATTCTTCCCAAATTCTATTAATTTAAATGGATCTAATTTATATAAACCAAAGGAAATATTCATATTATTGTCAAAACTGCTTTTTATGAAACAAGATTCAATTACATTCCTGTCGACCATGGACTTGCTTGATACTACTTCTCAACTTTTTGAAACAATTGGATGGTTAAAATCTCTTACATGATAAATAGAGCATTTTGGAATCTTGTCCCGTTCTAATGCTATATTTATGTTGTTTTAATCTTAGTCGAGATTTTTACAGTTTGACCGTAATAAACTTTATCGCAAATTTTACAAGGAATCTTATAGACACATCCATCAGCATTTTAGGGGGAATTCTTTATCAAAAGTTTTTTTACTGTATCAAGATTTTTGAATACAACTTTAATATTAAAAGTCTTAAGAAGAGAAGGCATATCAACCAAGTTTTCATGGAAAGGGGGAGAACCAAAATATTTTTAGTTGAATAAGGTGGTTGTCCCTTTTTGGATTGTAAAAAGTATTTCTAGCAACTTTAAAAGATATATCAATTACATTTCTTGGGTATTTTAAATCATTACCTATTTCATAAATTTTGGATATTTCCTCATCTATGAACTCAGGACTACAAATTCGTAAAGCTCTCAAAAACATTGATGAGAAAACAGACAGTTTGACTCTATCTTGATGCGAAGAATAATAGTGGACTAGGAACGTTATTTGTAGGTTTTTTGTAAATTTTAAATTTGAATTCATTATACCCCTTAATAATTTTAAACATCTAGAAAAGGCAATGGAGTTATTTTCTTCAAACTCAACAGTAAAGTTTATTTGAACGGGCTAAGCTATTGAAAATTTCCAAGGAAATGGTGTATACTACATTTTTGGGCATAAGACACAAAATATCATCAACATATTTTGAACCATTTAGCTCTATTAGGGAGGATTGTGTTAAGCAACCTTATTTCAAAAAATTCCATGTATAGGTTACTAAGAACAGGTGAAAGAGGATTTCCCATTGCCATACCAAACTTCTGAGTGTAAAACTTATCATTAAATACAAATTTTGCATCAACAATGCAAAGTTTAATAAGTTTAATGATAGTAGGAACTGGCAATGGTAAATCATAGTTAACGAGTTCTTCAGATAAGAAACTTAATAAATCATCAGAAAGGACTTAATTTTAAATGAGTTCTTGCTAATTGACCAGTTTTACATATTCGGCACGTCAAAATATTATATATATATATATATATATATATATATATATATATATATTATAAAATATATATATTATATATATGTTGTGTGTGTGTGTACTCACCTCACCTAATTGTGGTTGCAGGGGTCGAGACTCAGCTCCTGCCCCGTCTCTTCACTGAACGCTACTGGGTCCTCCCTCTCCCTGCTCCATGAGCTTTATCATATCTCGTCTTAAAACTAGGTATGGTTCCTGCCTCCACTGCATTGCTTGCCAGACTATTCTACTTCCTAGCAACGCTGTGGCTGAAGAAATACTTCCTAACATCCTTTGACTCATCTGAGGTTTCTTTTAATTTCAATTTTTACCCTTTTTTCTGAGCCCCCATCCCCTGGAAAAATCCGTTTTTTCCCCCTTTGGGGTTTTTTCCCAAAGCAGTATTTTTTTTCGTTATCATGCCCCCCCTGACCCTCCTGCCCCCAGTGTCGTGGGGGCCCGATTTCCCTTAACCCTCTTCGTAGGACATTCCCCCTTAGCTCTGGAAGTAACCTTGTTGCAAACCTTTGTGCTTTCTCTAATTTCTTGACGTGCTTGACCAGGTGTGGTTTCCCAAAAACTGGCGCTCATACCCCCGTAGGGCCAGAGTACACAGAAAAACAGTGTCTTGAACGTTTTCCTTACTAAGGTATCGGAAGGGTATTCTCAAAGGGTTTCCAGGCGCCCTATGCCGCAGCATGTGCTTCTGACGAATTTTTCTCGGGATTATACTCACCCCTAGATCTTCTCAGTGATGAGGGTTTTCGTCTTTGGCCGCCTAACCTATAATCTGTCTGCAGCCTTCTTTTCCCCTTTTCCGACTTCATGACTTTGCATTTTGGGCGGGGGTTTAAAATTTTAGGAAGTTTATTTCCCGGCCACGCGTCCCCGCCTGTCCCAGTCCGTTTTGATTTAATTCTCCTCTTAACTTCAAACATCTGCAAATAGGAACTTCTGAGTCTGTCCCCCTTTCCCTTTATGTCATTTAAAATATACCATGAATAGCCTGGCCCCCGGGGCCGACCCCTGTGGGACCCCGCTTGTCCAAGGGCCCCCCCCCTATACCTCATCACGCACCCCTGTTTGCTGTAAAACCCCCCCCTGTTAGGGGATTCTTTTTTAATCGTTGCAGTGCCCCCTTTCCCGTTTTAAATTTTGGGCCCGAGCCTCCACTTCGCACTAATCCTTTTTGGGAACTGTGCGGGAAGGTCTTTTTTGGGAAATCCAAGAAAAATGCAATCAAAACCCCCCTCTCCCTCTCATGTCTTACTTCATTTCCTTGCATAAAACTCTAGTAGGTTTTTTGACACAGGGTTTTTTCTTTCATGTATCCCCGTGCTGGCTGCGTTTTCAATCTTGTTTTTCCCCTTTCCCGGTGTTCCACAAAATCTCCTCCTGGGAAAAACTTCTCCATTACTTTTCTACTATACACGTCAGTGACATGGTCTATAGTTTTGTGCTTTATTTTGTCTCCTTTCTTAAAAAGGGGACTACATTTGCCATCTTCCATAACCCCAAGGGAGTTGCCCCCCGTTTTCAAGGCATTTTTTGAAGATTTCGGGTTGTGGTTTCCCACCGTCTCTGCTCCCCCTCTAAAAGGGCCCACGGGAAAAATGTTATCCGGGCCCCCCCCTTTGAGGCATCAAATTCACTTAGCAGCTTCTTTTAACCCCCTTTCCCCAGTAAATGTGTAAAGCCCTCCAACACTTGTTGGCATTTTTTCCCTTTTTGGCGTCCCCCCTGTTTTTTTCCCCCCCCAGGCCTTCCTGTCTCCCCCTGTAAATACCCTTCCCTTTAAAACTCTTTTGAGCTCCTCAATACCTCTTGAAAAGGGTTTGTTGGGGAGTTCCCCCCCTTTCTTTCCTCAAAACCCGGAATTTACCTGGTCCTTTACTGTTTCTTTTCCCCCTGATGTGGCTTAAAGCATTTTGGGTCGGCAGTTTTGTGCTTGGTTTCTGAATATGTAAAATTTTGGGCCAAATTTGCAAGAAATTTATTTAAAATTAAGTCCTTTCTAAAATTTTTCTCTTTAAAGATATAAATTTTTTTTTACTTATTTAATTTAAAAAAAAAAATAATAATTTTGTACCAAAAGAACCTTAGAAAACTTACCTAACCTTATTATAACAAGCGGAATTTAATTTAGCCTAAACCAACTAAATATGTTTTAGATAAGTTTACAATAATTTAACAATAAGCAAACATAATTAAATATATTTTTTCGTTAGGTTCAGAATGATTTTTGGAAAATTATTGCATGCACAAATGTTCGCTTGCCTTATTCGGCAAGAAAAGCGTTGCTATTTAAGCCAAAATCGCAAGTTTTACGTATATGGCATATAAATAATAATATATATTATATATATATATATATATATATATATAAATATAATATATATAATATAATATATAATATATATATATATATATATATATATATATATATACTATATACATATTTCTACGTCCACAGCAGGACTCGAACCTGCACACTTTGTAGCAAGAGTACACAGTACATTACCATGAAGCCAGACTCCAGATAAGTATGGGCCTCTGGTTTGAGCAAAATGATGTTTCCCCGCACCTCGGAGCACCAAGCATGGTTTTCAAAGTTATTTCAACATACTGGTGAGCCCGTTGCCTGGCTGGTAAAGCTCTCGCTTCACACACGGAGGGCCCGGGTTCGATTCCCGGCGGGGTAGAAACATTTCGACGCGTTTCCATTACGCCTATTGTCTTGTTCACCTAGCAGCAAGTAGGTACCTGGGTGTTAGTCGACTGGTGTGGGTGGCATCCTGGGGGACAAGATTGAGGACCACAGTGGAAATACAACACAGTCCTCGATGACGCACTGACTTTCTTGGATTATCCTGGGTGGCTAACCCTCCAGGGCTAAAAATCCGAACGAAATCTTATTTCTTATCTTGTCAAATCCTACCACATGCAGTAGACAACGAAAGAGTTTGGAAATGCTTAACAATAACCAACCACCTGCACACCTAACGCACGTAGGTGGCTGGTTATGCCACCTACGGGTGTTAGACACGTCTAGTGACAGCATGTACATTGCATAACTTGCCCGAGCTATCTCTACAGCACTGCTGGAGAATCACTCGTCCAGCTGACAGTTTTAACGTACTCTTACTGTTGCACAGCTTAGTGACTGTATACACAATAAATTAAGGTCTGAATCGTACAGTATGGCGTTCCAACCTGGTGCTTCAGTTACTTTGGAAGCTCAAGTTAATCTCCGCTCCCCGCGATTTCTTGCGCATAATGGTTCAGGTCACACCCCTGAACGTCTGCACTTGAAGAAATGGTTGGTGAATCAAGTTTATCTGAGGGTCAGTCACTTTCGTTGGCTCTTGAACTTGCAAAATTGCTCTCTGGCAAACTAAGGAATAACGTTCCTTTACAAGGGAAGAATAGGAGAGAGAAGGAAAAGAGACAATATCGGCGTACTGGTGATTAAAATTTCAGTGTGTAGAAGTGTGTTTTTAGTACCTCGATGATTCAGAGCCCAAGCAGTTTTTCGAATCTTTTCGAAAATCAGGCTTGAGCCCTGCGATGGCCATTCGAGCATTGGTAAAGCGCAGAAATTCACCGTTGGTTTGAGTAATGAAGACTTCTCTAGTTACAGCGTCATGAAGGCAGTTGTGCTAGGAGCATATCAATGTATTCCTGCCAGATATCATACAGAGTTGAACAAGCGTCAGTCCGGCTAGTCATGTCAAATTTGTTAGGCTACAGACCAAGAACTTCACAAAGTGGTACAGAGCAGCTGATGTTTCTATTTTTAGCAAATTAATGCAATTAATCATGGTCGATAATCTCCTTAAGTTGGTTGGTCATGTGAAGGTCTGTCTGGAAGATCACTCATTAGCAACTGCTACAGAAACAGCTAAGCTAGCCGATACCTTTGAGGCTAATCTGTTTCTGGGTGACAGATCTACTAAACTTTCTTGCCACCAGCTTGGTATCGACAGAGATCGTCAGGCAAAGACATAGATGTTTAGTTCAAGGACGGAAGCTGGGATGAGATAGAACACCCACCTGTAGACCAGCAAGGTGCACGAGACAAGATTCTCAAGCCCGTAACCTGTCACTGCTGCCGTAAGCTTGGCCATGTCAAGGCCACCTGCTGTAAATTAAAGAGGTCTGCTACCAGGTCTCCAGGTAAACCAGTGGTACGTCTAGTGTACCACATTGAGAAACATTAATCTTCTTAAGAACATCACAACTAATCAGAATGAAGTTGATGCCTATATGACACCTTTAGCGTCATTTAAATATCCCTTAATGAGCAGTACTGCTCCAGTGAAGTAATCACAAGAGCTTCTTGTTCCCTCTTAACAGAGGAAGTACTCCAAGTTCTTAATAAGACTTCACCGAAGTCCTCTGTCCTGTTAGAAGCGTATGGAGGAGCCGAGCTTCAGTTCCATGTTACAGAATTTGTGTTACTAGTCAGTATTCCATTGATTATTTAACCGTACGTGTATCTGGGTGCTTGTATCACAATGGATTGTTTACTGTTGCTGGGCAATGACGTCCTTTGTTCCAGATTATGCCCCGATTCTATGGTAATGTAAAAAGTATGGAGGCAACTTCTTAAATGTATCCCTTTCGGGGATACCTAAAAGCCAATGCATATTTTTTTTTTTAAGTTTTGTTAATCGTGTGTCATATTTATCTTGATACCGCTTTACTGTATATAAATTTGAAGGTTTAAATGTTTGAGTGTATGTGATGAAAAAGTAGCAGGAGCAGCATCATCAGCACCAGCAACATCATCAGCACCATCAGCATCAGCAGCAGTATCAGCAGCATCAGCAGCAGTATAGCAACAGTAGCAGATGCTGTGAACACCCCAGAAGAAGCAGCTGCAGTAGTGACTGGACACTTTCAGTATCAGTACCTGAGGCTGTAATAGCTACAGCATTAACAGCAGTAGCTGTAGATGACCTCCAAAAGCAGCAATGGCTGTAGAGGTCCACAACAACAGCAGGAGCAGTTGTCCCGTAGCTCGATCGCTAGCGCACTCACCTCACACACTCAGGTCCGGAGTTCGAATCTCCGGTACGGCTGGAAAACATTAGGACGTGTTTCCTTAAGACACCTGCTGCCCATGTTCACCTATCAGTATAAAATGGGTATCTGGGTGTTAGTCAACTGGTGTGGGTCGCATCCTGGGACAAAAGTGACCTAATTTGGCCGAAATGCTATGCATACAAAGCGGCTTTCTATATAGAAGTTGTCAGTGATGTCAACTATGGTCTGTACACCTTGTACATGTACTTGTAGTAAATAAAGATATTATTATTATTATTATTATTATTATTATTATTATTATTATTATTATTATTATTATTATTATTATTATTATTATTATTATTATAACACCCCCAGCAGCACTCTTTAACACTCCCAGCAGCACTCTTCAACACCCCAAATAGCACTCTTTAACACTCCCAGCAGCACTCTTCAACACCCCAAATAGCACTCTTTAACACTCCCAGCAGCACTCTTTAACACTCCCAGCAGCACTCTTTAACACTCCCAGCAGCACTCTTCAACACCCCAATAGCACTCTTTAACACTCCCAGCAGCACTCTTTAACACTCCCAGCAGCACTCTTCAACACCCCAAATAGCACTCTTTAACACTCCCAGCAGCACTCTTTAACACTCCCAGCAGCACTCTTTAACACTCTCAGCAGCACTCTTTAACACTCCCAGCAGCACTCTTTAACACTCTCAGCAGCACTCTTTAACACTCCCAGCAGCACTCTTTAACACTCCCAGCAGCACTCTTTAACACTCCCAGCAGCACTCTTTAACACTCCCAGCAGCACTCTTTAACACTCCCAGCAGCACTCTTTAACACTCCCAGCAGCACTCTTTAACACTCCCAGCAGCACTCTTTAACACTCCCAGCAGCACTCTTTAACACTCCCAGCAGCACTCTTTAACACTCTCAGCAGCACTCTTTAACACTCCCAGCAGCACTCTTTAACACTCTCAGCAGCACTCTTCAACACTCCTAGCAGCACTCTTTAACACTCCCAGCAGCACTCTTCAACACTCCCAGCAGCACTCTTTAACACTCCCACACACTCTTAAACACTCCCACAGCACTCTTCAACACCCCAAAAGCCTCTTTAAAACCCCTCCCCAGCACTCTTTTAACACCCCCACAGCACCTTCAACACCCCAATACACTCAAAACACCCCCAAGCAGCCTCTTCAACCCCTCCCACAAAAACTCTTAACCCCCCCCAAATAACTCTTTAACACTCCCACACACCTTTAAACACTCCCAGCAGCACCTTTAACACCCCAGCACCTCTTCAACACCCCAAATACACTCTTTAACACCCAGAGCACTCTTTAACCCCCAGCACCTCTTCAACACCCCAAAAGCACTCTTTAACACTCCCACAGCACTCTTCAACCCCCCAAAATAGCACTCTTTAACCTCCACAGCCTCTTTAACACTCCAGCAGCCCTTTTTTAACCCCCAGCAGCATCTTCAACTCCCCAATAGCACTTTTTTAAAACATCCCACAGCCTTTTTAAACCTCCCGCAGCCTCTTAAACACCCCCAAATGCCCCTCTTTAACACCCCCCAGCACACCTTAAAACCCACCCCCAGCAGCACTCTTTAACACTCCAGCACACTCTTAACACCCCCAGCAGCACTCTTTAAAACACCCCCCAGCAGCCCCTTTTTAACACTCCCAGCACACCTTTAACACTCTCAGCCACTCTTTAACACTCCCACACACCTTTAACCTCTCAGCAACTCTTAACACCCCTACCACCTCTTTAACACCCCCCAAGCACCTTTAACCCCCCAGCAGCACTCTTTAACACTCCCGCAGCACTCTTTAACACCCCAGCACCCTTTCACCCCCCAAATACACTCTTTAACACTCCCACACACCTTTAACACCCCCCCAGCAACCTTCAACCCCCAAACACTCTTTTAACACCCCCAACAGCACTTTTAAACCCCCACAGCACTCTAAAACACCCCCAATGCATCTTTAACACTCCCAGCAGCACTCTTTAACACTCCCAGCAGCACTTTTTCCAACCCCAAAAGCACTCTTTAACCCCCCAAGCCATCTTAAAGCCCCCCAAATAGCACCTTTAACACTCCCAGAGCACTTTTTTAACACCACCACCCGCCCCTAAACACCCCCAAATAGCCTCTTTAACACCCCCAAAGCACTCTTCAACCCCCCCCAGAAGCCTCTTCCACACCCCCAGCAGCAATCAACACCCCCAGCAAAATTTCTTAAAACCCCCCAGCAAACTCTTCAACACCCCCAACACACTCTTCAAAACCCCAGCAGCACTCTTTCAACACTCCCAGCAGCACTCTTCAAAACCCCCAAGCAGCACTCTTCATACCCCCAGCAGCACTCTACAACACCCCAACAGCACTCTTCAACACCGCAGCAGCACTCTTCAATACCCCCAAGCAGCACTCTTCAACACCCCCAACAAGCACTCTTCAACACACCCCAGCAGCACTCTTCAACACCCTCATCAGCCCAAATAGCACTCCTTCAATACCCCCAACAGCACTCTTAACACTCCCACAGCACTCTTCAACACCCCAACACACTCTTAAACACTCCTCAGCAGCACTCTTTAACACCCCCAGCAGCACTCTTTCAAACACCCCCAACAGTACTCTTAACACACTCCCAAGCAGCACTCTTTAACACCCCCACACATCTCACTCTTCAACACTCTCAGCAGCACTCTTTAACACCCCAGCAGCACTCTTTCAAACACTCCAGCAGCACTCTTTACAACACCCCAGCAGCACTCTTCAACACTCCCAGCAGCACTCTTAACAACTCCCCAACAGCACTCTTTAAACACCTCACCACAACACTCTTAACACTCCCAGCAGCACTCTTTAATCTAACACCAACCTCAGCAGCACTCTTCAACACCCCACAGCACTCTTTAACACTCCCACACACTCTTCAACACCCCAGCAGCACTCTTTAACACTCCCAGCAGCACTCTTCAACTACTCCCAACAGCACTCTTCAACACCCCCAACAGCACTCTTAACACCTCCCAGCAGCACTCTTCAACACTCCCAGCAGCACTCTTCAAACACCCCACAGCACTCTTTAACACTCCCAGCAGCACTCTTCAACCACCCCAAACAGCACTCTTCAAACCCCCAAACAGCACTCTTTAACACTCCCAGCAGCACTCTTTAACACTCCCTAGCAGCACTCTTTAACACCCCCAGCAGCACTCTTCAACACCCCCAGCAGCACTCTTTAACACTCCCAGCACACTCTTACACTCCCAGCAGCACTCTTTAACACTCCCAGCAGCACTCTTTAACACTCCCTAGCAGCACTCTTTAACACCCCAAATGCACTACTTTAACACTCCCAGCAGCACTCTTTAACACTCCCACAGCACTCTTTAACACTCCCAGCAGCACTCTTCAACACTCCCAATAGCACTCTTTAACACTCCCAGCAGCACTCTTTAACACTCCCTAGCAGCACTCTTTACACACTCCCACAGCACTCTTTAACACCCCCACAGCACTCTTTAACACTCCCAGCAGCACTCTTTAACACTCCCAGCAGCACTCTTTAACACTCCCCAACAGCACTCTTTAACACCCCCAGCAGCACTCTTTAACACTCCCAGCAGCACTCTTTAACACTCCTAGCAGCACTCTTTAACACTCCCAGCAGCACTCTTTAACACTCCCAGCAGCACTCTTTAACACTCCCAGCAGCACTCTTTAACACTCTCAGCAGCACTCTTTAACACCCCAGCAGCACTTTTAACACTCCGCAGCACTCTTCAACACTCCTAGCAGCACTCTTTAACACTCCCAGCAGCACTCTTTAACACTCCCAGCAGCACTCTTTAACACTCCCAGCAGCACTCTTTAACACTCCCAGCAGCACTCTTCAACACCCCAAATAGCACTCTTTAACACTCCCAGCAGCACTCTTTAACACTCCCAGCAGCACTCTTCAACACCCCAATAGCACTCTTTAACACCCCCAAGCAGCACTCTTCAACACTCCCAGCAGCACTCTTCAACACCCCAATAGCTCTTTACACTCCAGCAGCACTCTTTAACACTCCAGCAGCACTCTTCAACACCCCAATAGCACTCTTTAACACCCCAAGCAGCACTCTTCAACACCCCATAGCAGCACTCTTTAACACTCCCAGCAGCACTCTTTAACACCACCAGCAGCACACTCTTCAACACCCCAAATAGCACTCTTTAACACCCCCAGAAGCACTCTTCAACACCCCCAGAAGCTCTCTTCCAAACACCCCCAGCAGCAATTCAACACCCCCAGCAGAACTTCTTCAACACCCCCAGCAGCACTCTTCAACACCCCAACAGCACTCTATCAAAACCCCAGCAGCACTCTTCAACACTCCCAGCAGCACTCTTCAAAACCCCCAGCAGCACTCTTCAATACCCCCACCCAGCACTCTACAACACCCCCAACAGCACTCTTCAACACCGCGCACAGCACTCTTCAATACCCCAACAGCACTCTTCAACACCCCCCAACAACACTCTTCAACACCCCCAGCAGCACTCTTAAACACCCTCAGCAGCACTCTTCAATACCCCCAACAGCACTCTTCAACACCCCCAACCCAACACTCTTCAACACCCCCAACAACACTCTTCAACACCCTCAGCAGCACTCTTCAACACCCCCGGCAGCACTCTTTCAATACCCCCAACAGTACTCTTCAACACCCCCCAAAAACACTCTTCACACCCCCAACAACATCTTTCAACTCTTCAACACCCTCAGCAGCACTCTTCAACACCCCCGGCAGCACTCTTCAATACCCCCAGCAGCACTCTAAAAACACTCCCAACAGCTCTCTTCAACACCCCCAGCAGCACTCTTGAACATCCCCAGCAGCACTCTTCAACACTCCCAGCAGCACTCTTCAACACCTCCAGCAGCACTCTTCAACACCCCCTGCAGCACGCTTCAACACCCCAAACAGCACTCTTCAACACCCCAAACAGCACTCTTCAACACCCCCAGCAGCACTCTTCAACACCCCCAGCAGCACTCTTCAACACACCCAGCAGCACTCAACGCCCCCAGCAGCACTCTTCAACACTACCAGCAGCACTCAACACCCTCAGCAGCACTCTTCAACACCTCCAGCAGCACTCTTCAACGCCCCCTGCAGCACCTCTTCAACACCCCCAACAGCACTCTTCAACACCCCCAGCAGCACTCTTCAACATCCCCAGCAGCACTCTTCAACACTCCCAGCAGCACTCAACACCCTCAGCAGCTCTCTTCAACACCCCCACAAGTACTCAACACCCCCAGCAGCTCTCTTCAACACTCCCAGCAGCACTCACACCCCCAGTAACACTCTTCAACACCCCCAACAGCACTCTTCAACACCCCCAGCAGCACTCTTCAACACCCCCAACAGCACTCTTCAACACCCCTACCAGCAACACTCTTCAACATCCCCACCAGCAGCACTCTTCAAAACACCCCAACCAGCAGCACTCTTCAACACCTCATCAGCAGCACTCTTCAACACCCCAACCAGCAGCACTCTTCAACATCCCCAATAGCACTCTTCAACACCCCCACCAGCAGCACTCTTAAAACCACCCCCACCAGCAGCACTCTTCAACACCCCCACCAGCAGCACTCTTCAGCACCCCCACCAGCAGCACTCTTCAACACCCCCACAGCAGCACTCTTCAACACCCCCACCAGCAGCATTCTTCAGCACCCCCACCAGCAGCACTCTTCAACGCCCCCACCAGAAGCACTCTTCAACACCCCCACCAGCAGCACTCTTTCAACACCCCTACAGCAGCACTCTTCAACACCCCCCACCAAAGCACTCTTCAACACCCCCCACAGCAGCACTCTTCAACACCCACACCAGCAACACTCTTCAACACCTCCACCAGCAGCACTCTTCAACACCCCCCACCAGCAGCACTCTTCAACACTCTCAGCAGCACTCAACACACCCAGCAGCACTCCTCAGCACCCCCAACAGCACTCTTCAACACCCCCACCAGCAGCACTCTACAACACCCCCACCAGCAGCACTCTACAACACCCCCAACAAGAGAGACGGTGTGTGCTTCTCACTCTTATCTGGATGCTGAAGCAAACACAGACGGGATTAGGCTATTTTTAAACGTTTTTCTTTCATGATATTTTTTGGGCAGTTTACTATTTGGTGGGGAGAACCTTTTTCGCTTTGTAATATATTTGATATCCCTGGAGGGTTGAGCATGGTAAGATTACCTAGGAAAAAGTTTATTTTGATTTTTCCTTGTTTAGATTTTGTAAATAAGTTTTTCAACGTGTATTTAATACATGTAGTTTCTCGCAGTCTATTTATCAGTTGAATTCATTAAACCTCAGCTTATGTTAATGTTATCATTGAAAGTGCAGACACACAAAAGTCATTTTTATTATTATTATTAACACATTGGCTGTCTCCCATCAAGGCAGGGTTGCCTGAAAAAAAGAAAAACTTTCACCATCATTCTCTCCATCACTGTCTTACACTACAGTTATAAAAGTTCAACATGAACACCCCTCCTTCAGAGTGCATACACTGCATTTATCTCCTTCACGAGTTGATGTGAAGACCAAAAGAACACAATACCGTAACTGGATACACAAATAAACCGCACATAGGAGAGAGGAGCTTACGACGACGTTTCGGTCTGATTTGGACCATTTACAAGTTGATGCCTGTGACCTGACCTTCCTGTGGTTTATCTGGTGTGTATGCAAATTGGATATTCAATTAGATTTTCGTCTAAGTTTGGTGTGTTTAACACTTTTTTGTTCCAATCAGATGCTACATTCGGAAATTATCACTTGAAAAACAGTGTTCCAATTTTTTCAACTTTCTTCCACAAACCAGATTGGGGCCTACACAAGTTAAAATCAATCTAAGTATCGTTCTAAGTGAATCTGACCTGTGTATTACAACGTTCTACTGATTTTTGCTCCCCTATGGAGCACCTGCAGAGCTTCCACTGCGGTTTTCGGGCTAATGACTCCATCGGCGAAAGTCTTAAACTGAAAGAAACCACTATTAGGACTTTTTCCTAGTGTACAATGAGACCTTACCTCCCTGCCCCCCCCCCTCTCCTGTGTGCGGGTTATTTGTGTTGTTCCACTCACGGTATTGTATCTTATTATTATCTATGAACACTATATTGCTCTCCCTCCCCTAACCCTACCATCTTCCCTCTCCAGTAACCCCTATCATCTTCCCTCTCCAGTAACTCCCACAATCTCCCCTCTCCCGTAACTTCCCACCACCTCCCCTCCCTCCTCTGACAGGTTTAATATAAGCGACATCACAATTCCTTAATACCAGAAGAAACTTCTGCTCTCTGACAATGATCTCTGACGACGTTCACTCTGGTGGCGGATTTTGTCGTTATAACTCAATACAGACTAGATATAGAACTCAGTGGTGTATATCACCTATACGTAAGTATGAATACACGGAATAGTGACTGTCGGTCGGTGTGTATACACTGACCAACTATACACGAAATGTATTTTTGAGTTTTGTATTATTATGAGAGAATTTATACATTATTAGAGTGAAACTCGGAAAATTGTTATACAAGAAACATCTTGGTGTGTTATGTTGTGCAGGTGTTAAAACATATGTAGAAATTTGTGCGCAGGTGTGTACATGATCATGTACACTGACTGCATCACGTACAGCAGGTGTGTGCATGGTCATGTACACTGCCTGCATCACGTACAGCACATGTGTACATGATCATGTACACTGCCTGCATCTCATACAGCACATGTGTACAGGATCATGTGCACTGCCTGCATCACGTACAGCAGATGTGCACATGATCATGTGCACTGCCTGCATCACGTACAACATGTGTGTACATGATCAAGTACACTGCCTGCATCACGTACAGCAGATGTGTACATGATCAAGTACACTGCCTGCATCACGTACTCCAGGTCTGCACCAGAGATCAAGTATATATAGTGAAAAATCTTCCAGTATTAGTTATAAATCTTCCTCTGTTAAAATTTTCTTCCAACAGTAAAGATCTTCCTCCAACAGTTAAAAATCTTCCTCCAACAGTTAAAAATCTTCCTCCAACAGTTAAAAATCTTCCTCCAACAGTTAAAAATCTTCCTCCAACAGTAAAAATCTTCCACCAACAGTTAAAATCTTCCTCCAACAGTTAAAATCTTCCTCCAACAGTAAAAATCTTCCTCCGACAGTAAAAATCTTCCTCCAACAGTTAAAAATCTTCCTCCAACAGTTAAAAATCTTCCTCTAAAAGTAAAAATCTTCCACCAACAGTTAAAATCTTCCTCCAACATTTAAAATCTTCCTCCAACAGTAAAAATCTTCCTCCAGCAGTAAAAATCTTCCTCCAACAGTAAAAGATCTTCCTCCAACAGTTAAAAATCTTCCTCCAGCAGTAAAAATCTTCCTCCAACAGTAAAAGATCTTCCTCCAACAGTTAAAAATCTTCCTCCAACAGTTAAAAATCTTCCTCCAACAGTTACAAATCTTCCTCCAACAGTTAAAATCTTCCTCCTACAGTAAAATCTTCCTCCAACAGTTAAAAATCTTCCTCCAACAGTTAAAATCTTCCTCCAACAGCTAAAATCTTCCTCCAACAGTTAAAAATCTTCCTCCAACAGTTAAAATCTTCATCCAACAGTAAAAATCTTACTTAAGTGAGTTAAAATCTTCTTTCCATCAATTAAGATCTTGTAATAATGTTTACCTGGAGTATACCTGGAGAGAGTTTCGGGGGTCAACGCCCCCGCGGCCCGGTCTGTGACCAGGCCTCCTGGTGGATCAGCGCCTGATCAACCAGGCTGTTGCTGCTGGCTGCACGCAAAACCAACCGTACGAGCCACGCCCGGCTGATAGGAAACTGACTTTAGGTGCTTGTCCAGTGCCAGCTTGAAGACTGCCAGGGGTCTGTTGGTAATCCCCCTTATGTGTGCTGGGAGGCAGTTGAACAGTCTCGGGCCCCTGACACTTATTATATGGGCTTTACGTGCTAGTGTCACCCCTGCTTTTCTTGGGGGCTGTTGCATCGTCTGCCGAGTCTTTTGCTTTCGTAGTGAAGTGATGTTTTCCCGTGTGCAAGGTCGGTACTAGTCCTCTAGGATGTTCAGGTGTTGGTACAATTACCGACAATATTTTAGGAAGAGCGAAACGTGGCCGCAGTAAAATGTCGCATTAGTTGCACTTGTACCTTTCATACCCAGTTAAAATCGTACTTCGATTCAGAGTAGTCTATAAGTAATGTGTTATATATATTTATATTATAAATATTTATCTATTTCTATATATATATTTATATATATATATATATATTTATATATATATATATATATTATATATATATAATATATATATTTTATATATATATTTATGTATATATATATATAATATTAAAACTATATATATAATACATTATTTATATATATTATATATATATATATATTATATTATTTATTTTATATATATATATATATATATATAGATATATATATACATATATTACTATATTATTATATATATATATATATATATAAAGATATATATTATATAATATAATATATATATATATATATATAGATTATTTTTAGCACATAAGTAGGATTCCCACCACGGCAGGGTGACCCGAAAAAAGAAAAATTTTCATCATCATTCACTCCATCACTGTCTTGCAGAGGGTGATTTAATACAGTTATAAAACCTGCAACATTAACACCCTCCTTCAGTGTGGCAGGCACGGTACTTCCATCCCAGGACTCAAGTCGGTCTGCCCGTTTCCCTAAATCCCTTCATAAATTTACTTTGCTCACACTTTCAACAAGTAATAAGTATTAAAAACATTTGTCTCCATTCATCCTAATCAATACGCTTATGTACGCTTGCTGGAAGGTCCAAGCCCCTCGCACACAAAACCTCCTTTACCCCTCCCTCCAACTCTTCCTAGGCGATGCCCTATCCAGTGAACTATGCCGGAGCTCTCCTCCCACTACTATAGCCAAATACACTTCAACACCCATTCCTCAGCCCTCTGGATAATAGTTTTGGATAATTATCCATCTAACCTTCTGAAAAATTTCCAAAACATATAGAAACTCTTTGAGTATACTTCACACCCACACATTGCCCTCTGACATGACACTACCACGCGCCTCCAGCCTTCTCCTCGTTGTTGCAGCATTCCTCTCACCCATGCTTCACACCCATCACTGAGTGTTGGTACAACTGTACTCTCATATATTCCCCTCTTTGCTATCCACGGCAAAGTTCTTTCGTCTCCCAATAGACTCCTAAGTGCCCCACTCACCCTTTTCCCCTCTTCAATTCTGTGATTACCTCATCCTTCATAAACCCTTTGCTTGACACGTCCTCTCCAAAAAATTGGGAATCATTCAATCCTCCATTCTTCTCTCCTCCCATTGAGATCCAAATCTTTCGTCACTAATCTTTTTTGTTATCCGTCATAACCTTACTCTTGCCTGATATCACTTTTAATTTTAGGCTTTTACGTACCCCTTCAAATTCATCCACCAACCTCCTGCAAACTTTCTCTTCTGGAATCTCCCAAAAGCACAGTGTCATCGCAAAGAGTACTGTGACAAAACTCTCACTTTGTGTTTGATTCTTTATCTTTTAACTCCACACCTCTCGCCAAGACTCTCGCATTCATTCTCATTACAACCCCCCAACTATAAATATATTGATCAGCCACGGGTGACATCTCTATCTAAGGCATACTTTTACTGGGAAATGATCTCCTTCTTTCCTATTACTCTAACTTGAGCCTCACTATCCTCGTTAAAAAGGCTTCACTGCTTTCAGTAACCTACCTCCTACACCAGAGCCTGCAACAATAGGCCACATTTGCCCCCCTATCACCCTGTTCCTACGCCGTTTCCAAATCCATAAATGCCCACAAAGCCTCTTTAGCTTATTCTAAAATACTGTTCACTTTTATGTTTCACTGTAAAAACCACCTGGTCCCAACCCCCTACTTCCTAAAGCCTCCTTGTTCATCTGCTATACTATTCTCCGTCTTACTTAATTTTTCAATAGTTTACTTACCATACCCTTTACCAGTATATCAACAGACTTATTCCCTATAAGTTTTGCATCTCTTTTATCCCCTTTGCTTTATACAAAGGAACTATTCATGCTCTTTGCCCAATTCCCTGGTACTTACCCTTTTCATACATTATTAAATAATATATATCATATATTCTATATACCATATATATATATTATATATATATATATATATATATATTATATATATCTATATATATATTATAGATATATATATATATATATATATCTTTTATAAATTATATATATATATATATATATATATATATATATCTATATATATATATATTTATCGGTGGTCACTCAGGATTTTCTCATAGTCATCGGCTTTGATTAAAGTTATTAAGGCGAAACTTTGCAAAATTGTTGTTCCTTACATGTCATTTGCATATATGCAAATGTAATATATGTCAGTGAGTTTTTAGTGCTCCTCACAGGGGTTACGTGATGCTGGTGAGGGGCGCTTGATGCTGGTGAGGGTCTTTGATCTACTGATCTGGGCCTGCCCCCCCCCCCCCCACCCCCCATCGCTAAATATCCTTGAATTAAGCTAAATGCCTTCTGTTAACCCAGACCCTGTAAGGACCCTACGGTTCGCGTTTCCCCGATGAATGCATATTAATAAATAATAATAATAATAATATAATACTAATATAATAATAATATATAATATAATAATAAAATTAATAATAAATACTAGCATAACAACAACAACAACACACAAACAAACACAACAACAACAACAACACAACAACAAAACAACAACATCAACAACAACAACATAATAATTATAATATAATAATAATACTAATAAATAATAATAATATTAAGAAGAAGAAGAAGAAAGAGAAGAAAGAAGAAAGAAGAAGAAGAGAAGAGAAGAAGAAATCATAATAATTATTCAGTACAGAATGCATTTGACTGTATCTGAGAAAATCAGCAAATTCTACTGTCTCTGCGCCTGTCTTTCTCAGGGAAAGATGTACCGAACGGAGTATATATCTCAGTGTATCTCCACTGTAGAACTGCCTGCAAGCTATACGATCCTTTGCCAATGATAATCTTCCATCAACCAGCGTTGCCTCTCTGTCGAGAAAAGTTTAAGAAACAATCATAGCAGTATCAAGCTTTTACGAGTAGGCAGCAGGGGCAGTAGGCTTCTGAAGTGCTCCTTCGTTTTCTTAGTATGTTGTTAAATCTGTTATCCGTCTCGACCTCTGATAATTGTATGCACTATATTTTTGGTGATTATATCTTCCTAATATTCCCCCGACTCACATCCAGATGATTATCTTGATGGGCTCAGTTGTACTGGCGCGACAAATTATCTGTTATGTCAACCTCTGTTCCAGATTCTCAGTGAAAGGGACTGAAATTAGTAGAGAGAGAGGAGAGAGGAGAGAGAGAGAGAGCGAGAGAGAGGAGAGACTCTACAACAGAAATTGGGAGAAAGAAATTAAGTCAACTGAGTAATAATAACACTGTCTCACGGATGCTCTATTATCCTTTCTACTCCAAATAACTTATGATCATTATAATTGCAGAGGTTTTGCGATAAGCTGAGAGACATACCAGCTTTAAATAAGTCAAATATATTCAAGAACTTATGCCTGACACTATATCAACCTCTTAACCTTTATAATCTTTAACTTTCCATTTTAACTGTGTCAGTAATCAGCGTTTATCGTGAGATAGTGACAGTAAATATTCTATGGGATTACTAATCCGCCAGTGAATGTCAGTGCAATAAACTGTATATGGCCATTGTAACATAATTTCCAGTTCTCTGAGTACCTTGGTACTCAGTGGTCAGTCGTCACGTGAGGTCACAGACCCTGAGCTGCTTTGGGGATTAGTGTGGACGGTTACAAAGCATGGCTTGCTTCTGCAGTGTATTAAAAAATTGAGGGTTTGGAGAGTTGAAGGAGGAGGTCTTGCTTCTCCAGGAGGAGATTAGGAGGCTGAAGGTCCACCTCAATGGGTCTGGGAGAGAGTGTGAGGTGGCTGGAGTTGTGGGGAATGAGGCTTTCTAACAGCGAACGGTGCTGGTCTGTCTCTCGCTAGTCGCCGGGGCTGTAGTTGGGGGAGGCAGCAACGGTACCGCAGTTGAGGTGCAGCCCGCACCTGCTTACAAGTGGCGAGTAGTTCACAGTAATGGAAGGCGCCCTCAGAGTAAGGAAAGTTAAGAGGTGAAGATCTGAAGGTAGGAAATCGCTTCTCTGTTCTTCAGGATGAATGTTCAGTGGCCCAGTGAAGGTAAGGGTATACTGCCCTGCTAATGGAGGTAAGCGCATTCTTGTGGTTGGTGACTCTCAGGTAAGATACATTGACCGTGCTTTTTGTCAATAGAATAAGAAGATGAGGGAGAAGAGTGTGCTCCTGGAGCTGGTGTTGGGGGACATTGTCAACAAGGGCTGGATAATCATGTCAGGTAATGGGAGCAAGCCCATTATCTGTCTCAGTGCTTGGTGGAATTGATATTGGAAGGGTAGTAGGAAGAGAAGAGCTGCTGATAAGTACAGGTCAGCGAACGATTTCATTAAGTCTAAGGGAGGGATCCAAATCATATGTAGCATTTGCCTAGAAGGGGAGTAGGAAATGAATGGTGCGTGTCTAGTCGGCAATTGGTTCAGTAAAAATTGCTGGCTAGACAGATTACAGAAGGAATTGCAATCCCATTCATTGAACTGGAACAACTTTTATGGCAAACATGATATGTATGCAAGGGATGGGGGTACATCTCCTCTGGGGCTGGGGTGGTTGCACTTGCAGACTCGAATGAGAAGGCCATTGGTGAAAATGCCTATGATTTTAAACTGATGGAGATAAAGGTATGGGTGTGTGTGGGGGAAAACAAGCAGGTTGCAACACTTGGGTTGGAAACAGTAAAATGTATAAAGGCCTTCAGCATGGAAGTTATAAAATAAAGCCATCGATCAGGTCAGCAACAAGGGGGACAGGCGAGGGCAGCAAGGGACTAGCTCCCTTAGGTTTACTATACTATAGCAGGAGTGTAAGAAATTATGATAGATGAGGGCTTAAGATTAATTGCAAGGTGCAGGAAACATCGATATTATTGCTATAACAGAGACCTGGCTCAATCTGAAAGTAGAGAGATGCCCTTGGAACTGTCACATACAAGGGCTATAAATTATTCCACAGGACAGGGTCAACAGGAAGGTTGGAGGAGTAGCGATGTATGTTCGAGACAATTTAAATTGTTGTGTTAGACAAGATCTTAAACTTAGCAAGGCGTCAGCCACTTAATTGTTTGGTTACCGCTTTCGAGGGCGAGAAAAAACTGATTTGGGTGTGATGTACAGGGCCCCAAATCTTGGGATAGGGACGTGCAGGTAAACTTCTATGGGACGAAATTCGTAAGGCATCTAATACGAATGTTGTGCTAAGGGAGATTTCAATATGAGGACAGATTGATGGAGCATTTGACGGAAATTTAGAGTCAGGTGACTTTCTTGATACGATCCAAGGATTGTTTTTTAAATAACAGTTTGTGACAGAGCCAACTAGGGGAAATAACCTCCTTGACTTGGTTCTTGCCCGTATGGGAAACACTATTAATTATCTTGGGGTTAATGATGAGCTTGGGGACAGTGATCAACAAATCACTCAGTTTTAATTATATCACGGAATTCCCTAATAATGGCAATCAAGTCTCCGTCCCTGACTTTCGCTTGGCTGATTTCATAGGAACTGAAAAATTACTTAGGGGGGCTTTGGAACTGGAATGACTGACTAAGGGTCAGGTAGTGGTGATGGTTGCCGATATGATGCTTTCAAGGCATAGTTCTAGCTGCTCAGTCAAATTATGTTCCAAATAGGGAAATCAGATTCAACAAAATGATCCTAAATGGATGAACAAATAGATTAAAATATCTATTGGAGCAAAGAGAGGCATATAAAGGCAAAATCAAAAAGAGGAGAGGGACAATTAAGATATCGATATATTTCAGTTAAAGAGAGAAATAAAAAAGGGAATTAGAAAAGAAAAAGAGATTATGAGGTTTAAAAGTTGCAAAGAAGATCGAAGACTAACCCAAAAGGCTTCTTTCAGGTTACAGAAGTAAGATCAGGGACAAGGATAGGCCCACTCAAAAAGTTCTCGGGTCAGCTCACTGACAGTGATAAGGAAATGTGTAGAATTTTTAACACATACTTCCTCTCAGTTTTTACACCGGAGGATCCCAGCGATGATTCCAGTAATGATAATTATGTTAGAAAATGGGACGAGAATAAACTGGCATATTAGGGTCATCAAAGTGACATGGTCTTAGGCTAATAGATAAATTAAAACCTAACAAATCCCCAGGCCCTGAATGAACTGTATGCAAGGGTTCTAAGGATGTAAAGAGGAGCTCTAGCCACACCTTTGGCTAATCTTTTCAACATATCACTACCAAACTGGCATGGTTGCCAGATAAGTGGAAAATGGCCAAATGTGATACCTATTGTTCAAAACAGGTGACAGGGGTCCTTAGCTTCGTACTATAGACCATAAGCCTAACTCCATAGTGGGAACAATTTATGGAATCAATATTGCCCGAGGCTGTTCGTAGCCACTTGAAAAGCATAATTATCAACGATCTCAGATGGTTTACAATGGGGCGTTCCTGCCTTTACGAATTTATTAACTTTTTTCACTAAGGTTTTGAGGAGGTAGATCATGGTTAATGAATTGTTATTGTGTATATGGACTTCAGTAAGGCTTTTGACAGGGGCCCCACATAGAGACTATTGAGGAAAATTAAAGCACATGGAATAGGAAGGAGAAATTTTTTCGGTAGAGGCATGGTTTACAATAGGCAGCAGCGAGTTTGCATAAATGGGGAGAAAATCAGAGTGGGGGAGTGTCACGAGCGGTGTTCCGCCGGGGTCAGTGTTGGGCCCCTGCTGTTCACAATTACATAAACGACATAGATGAGGGCACATAAAGAGCGACTTCGGCAAGGTTTGCCGATGACACCATTGAATAGGGCCGTCGATCATTCTGACGAGGACATTCGAGCACTCCAGGAAGTTTGAATTGGTGGAAAAAAAACTGATGCAGTGTCGGAGAAGTGGCTGATGCAGTTTAATATAGGACAAATGCAACGTTTCTAAATGTTGGACAGGACAATAACCATGCCACATAAAACTAAATAATGTAGATTTATTATTACGGATTGCGAAAAAAGATTTAGGGAGATCTGGTTTGCAGTAATCTAAACCAAGACAACAGTGCATAAGTGTTCGCAATAAAGCTAATAGAATCCTTGGCTTCATAATCAAGAAGCATAAATAATAGGAGTCCCAGGTTGTTCTTCAACTCTATACATCCTTGGTTAGGCCTCATTTAGATTATGCTGCACAGTTATTGGTCACCTTATTACAGAATGGATATAAATTCTCTGGAAAATGTACAAAGGAGGATGACAAAGTTGATCCCATGTATCAGAAACCTTCCCTATGAGGATAGACTAAGGGCCCTGAATCTGCACTCTCTAGAAAGACGTAGAATTAGGGGGATATGATTGAGGTGTATAAATGGAAGACAGAATAAATAAAGGGGATGTAAATAGTGTGCTGAAAATATCTAGCCTATACAGGACTCGCAGCAATGGTTTTAAGTTGGAAAAAATTCAGATTCAGGAAGGATATAGGAAAGTACTGGTTTGGTAATAGAGTTGTGGATGAGTGGAACAAACTCCCAAGTACCGTTATAGAGGCCAGAACGTTGTGTAGCTTTAAAAATAGGTTGGATAAATACATGAGTGGATGTGGGTGGGTGTGAGTTAGACCTGATAGCTTGTGCTACCAGGTCGGTTGCCGTGTTCCTCCCTTAAGTCAATGTGACCTGACCTGACTAGGTTGGGTGCATTGGCTTAAGCCGGTAGGAGACTTGGACCTGCCTCGCATGGGCCAGTAGGCCTTCTGCAGTGTTCCTTCGTTCTTATGTTCTTATGTTCTTAATACACCAGAGGATCTACAAACCTCCCACTAATTAATTACCAATCCTTCGGTGACATGAGGATGTGTCCAGATCAGGGCAGTGAAGGATAAAGTTGAGGGCAGACTCACTATAGATAAGTCCCTTCAGGAGAGGGCTTAATTAATTCACTCTCAGTTTAATTCACCATAACCTACGAATAAGTCTCTATTATACAGAATCGTGCGTTCACAGTTTTTTCGTCTTCAACAAATTTTAATTGCCAAAAATTTTAACCCCTTTAGCATAGTGTAAAGAAATGATTTTTGAAACTATGACATGATGTGGGTTTAAATGTGAGGGTAAAAATCTTCGAGGTCACGAATTAGGATAATGACTTCGGCTCAGGTTTTGCTCGACTATCAAACATTGAACCAAAACGTGGTTTATCTTTCAATAAAATCAAGAAAACTTGCTGCAATCAACTGTTTAAGAACAACTGAGCTTGATAAAGAAGACTTTAGGCGAAACAAAACCCGATGAGAGACAAATTAACGAATACATCCACCTTGATTCCAGTGCATCACACATCTTGCAGTTCCTCCAGGCTTTGCAAATAGTCGGGAAGTTTATTGATTTTTTTAAGTGTCTGAACCCCAGCCATACTGGAAAAATTTTTCCACTTCAGTCTATTAGTTTGTTGAAGTGAATACATTGACTAAAGGCTGAGGGACTTAAAAACCTTAAACTTCTCCTAAATCTTCCACCATTTTTCTCTGTATGACTGAAGAAACCAAACGTTGCACAAGTGTCTCAGTTTTCATTTTAACATTGAGTTGCATGATGTAATATCAACAATTACAGTAAGACGTGCGTTGTAAAAAACAACAATTTAGAGTACAGTGGTGCCCCAATTTCGAACTACTCCCAACTCAACCTATTATGTAAGTGTATTATTGTAAGTGTTTTTTTTCGAGCACATTTTTGGGGGTCTGAAAGGACAATCTAATTTTCATTATTCCTTATGGGAACAAATTCTTCAGTAACGAACAGCCTTATGGAATGAAGAAAGTACGAAACTCGGGGTATCACTGTACATTAATAAGAGTGATTGTCAGAGGATTCCTTCCTCCCTTTAACTCACAGATTCCATTAAGCTGATTTTAATGAAGTTCACTGAAGTAACCGACTTTAAAAGCACCCCAAACGTAAACCATAACACTGCAAACCTAAACAATATAAAAATATCTTTTTTCAGTTTAGCCCAAATTTGGCTTCATGCTGAAGATTTCAGATTAAAATTATTATCTAAACGACTTACGGAAATATACAAAAAAAAATATCATGCAGTAACTTTAAATAACTTAAAATCTTGTTAAATTTAATAGCTTCGAGGCCAAATTTTATTAGCCATAAGTTTAGATTTTGTTTTTAATTAAATTTAGGAAATTTGCTTTTAAAATATCTGGTATCTTAATTTCATTTAATATCTTGATATATCATATAGATTATATTACCTCTATATTCCTTAATAAGTGGAAAAAATAACTACATATGATATTCCAAAAAAAATATTAACTAATATTAAAATATAATAAATGTAGTGAAAAAATGAATATCTCTTTAAGTTAAAAACACATGTAAAAAGGTTTGAAGCGATCTGTAAAATTATTCTATAGTTATTACCAGAATATATATATATAAAATATATATATTATATATATAAATAATATATATATATATAATATATTTTATATATATAATAATATATATATAAAATATATATATATAAAATATATATATAATATATATAAATATATAATATATATAAAATATATATATATATATTAAATATAAAATATATATGGTTTGTTTGCAATCGTGTCAAAAACGATTTCTTGAGTCAAATAAAATTTTAGATTTGTTTACAATAATTTTTAAAACTAAACAAACAGTGAAATATATTTTTTCGTTAGGTTCAGAATGAATTTTGGCGAAATTATTGCATACACAAATTTTTACTTGTCCTATATGGCAAGATGAGCGTTGCTATTTAAGCCAAGATGGCAAGTTCTGCCTATTCGGCACGACAATAATATATGTATATATATATATATATATATATATATATAATATATATAAATATATATATAAAATATATATATATATATATATATATATATATATATAAAATATGTATATAATTATATTATAATATATATAATAATATATATAATAAATATATATATATATATAATATATATATATATGTATATATATATATATATATATATATATATATATATATATATATATATATATAATATATATAATATATATATATATATATAATATATAATGTATGTATATATATATTTAACACGCCAGCCGTCTCCCACCGAGGCAGCGTGACCCAAAGAAAGAAGAAATGCGTTTGCTTTTTTCACATTTAGTAATATGTACAGGAGAAGGGTACTAATCCTTGCTCCCGGCATTTTAGTCGTCTCTTACGACAAAGCGTGGCTTACGGAGGAAGAATTCTTTGCCACTTCCCCATGGAGAAGAATGCATATATGTAAGTACATAAAATTAACTATGTTAGTAAATTGGTAAATACGCATTCTCGAGTTAATTTACTTTATTGCACAGCTTGAAGATTAGGCTTATCACTGTTCTCATAAAATGCATCTGCGTTAAAGGTTTGAAACCGGCCAGAAGATGTATTCTACAGTTACCGAAAAAAAATTAAAATAAAAATTATTTAGTAAAATTGGCAAAGTAAAACATACAGAACACAGTAGCAACACAACTCATCCGTTCAACGTAACTCATCAGCACTTAAAGGACAGAAGCCAGCTAGAAGAGCCAGTCTTCTGTTATCACAAGAACAATAATAATTTAAAGTTCTTTATTAGTTAATTACTAAATTTACCAATTTGCAGCAATTTAGAATAACAAAGACAGTGCCATTCTACACATACGATGCACAAATACCCATCTACCCAAAGGTGGAATACATGCTAAGACACAGGTACTAAGTGGCATACACAACCACCCATTTATAAATACCCAGGCTGGTATTCTATACCTCTGAGCCACTGAGTCGCAGACACAGCCACATTTATCTAAACGTTCTATCACTGAACCAGTAAGCTGCAGGAAGAGTGACTACTAGTGGTAGAAACACAATTAGTCAATGACTGAAAAAGAAAATATACTATGTTCAACTTGATAGACAATTACTATCGACTATAAGTGCTGCCTGAGTTCGGCGAATTAATTTTTAGTGGGTTTGGGTTTAAGAAGGACTTGCCAAGTATGGGCCAGTAGGCCTGCTGCAGTGTTCCTGCTTTCTTATGTTCTAATGAAATAATAAGTAATTAATCAAGCAATTAGTAATCAGGGTAGCTTTAATGATGTTAATTAAACATAAGTTTTAACAATGATTCCGTGAATTTCCAAGTTGTTACTAAAATTCAATTTAATGTTTGTTTATATGTTACTCACACGTCCGCACAGCATACGTCGCCCAGTGAACTCCTGGATCACATTTATCAGCATTTACAAAGGTGGTGGTGGTCCCTGTGGGCCTTGTAGATGACCACTGAATTATACATAGACAACATGACGGTGAGTAGGCTTCCTGTTACAACAATTGTCACTATAAGACTAATTATTCAAGATTAAGGAGAGAGCCTATGTACTTCTCTGACAGTCGCCTGTTGGTGGGTATCTCTCTTTAAATGACGTGTTACA
The DNA here is from genome assembly GCF_026875155.1 of Cherax quadricarinatus. Classification (NCBI taxonomy): domain Eukaryota; kingdom Metazoa; phylum Arthropoda; class Malacostraca; order Decapoda; family Parastacidae; genus Cherax; species Cherax quadricarinatus. The sequence continues at coordinate 34,914,497 of NC_069451.1, read as the reverse complement.
TGTTCCTAACTCTGGAGTATATTGTAACTTTCTATTAGTGTATTCGGGATTATCGTTTTAGCCAGAGTTTTTATAGTTACCACAAACCCACATGAGCCTTTGAAAAATATTAGAGCATTTTGTTACATGGGTAATTTAGTATTTTTTCTATAAATGATGAGACATGATAACCATATGTAAATTTTTTTTCCACTTGTTGCTTAAATTCTGTCTTGTGCATAATTATGTACGCTGGTGCGTAAGATTTTGTCATGCGTAGAGCACTGTTTCTCCCCTCTGGTTTTGCACACTGTTTCACTGTTTCTCACTATAGTAAAATAATATTGTGAAAGACGGAGTCACGGTGCTACACGCCGTGGTCCTCTGCTAAGCCGGCTGACTTACTGTTAAATACCACAGACACTGCAGCATCCCAGAGGTAATCTGGCAAGCCACGACCACTGTACTGTCCATCACGACCAACACTGTGTGGTGGATGTGGCGGGGGAAGTTGTGGTGATGGTGGTAGAGGTGGTGATGGTGGTGGTAGTGGTGGTAGTGGTGGTAGCGGTAGTGGTGATGGTGGTGGTGGTGATGGTGGTGGTAGTGGTGGTAGTGGTAGTGGTGATGGTAGTAGTTGTGGTGATGGTGGTAGTGGTGGTGGTAGTGATTGTGGTAGTGGTGGTGGTAGTGGTGATGGTGGTGTAGTGATGGTAGTAGATGTGGTGGTAGTGGTGATGGTAGTAGTTGTGGTGATGGTGATGGTAGTAGTTGTGATGATGGTGGTAGTGGTGGTGGTAGCGCTGATGGTGTAGTTTGTTGTGATGGTGTTGGTGGTAATGGTGATGGTAGTAGTTGTGGCGATGGTGGTGGTGGTAGTGTGATGGTAGTAGTTGTGGTGATGGTGATGGTGGTGGTGGTGATGGTAGTAGTTGTAATGATGGTGGTGGTGATATAAGTAGTTGTGGTGGTGGTGGTGGTGGTAGTGATGGTGGCGGTGGTAGTGATGGTGATAGTGTGGTGGTAGTGATGGTGGCAGTGGTGTGGTGGTAGGGTGATGGTAGTAGTTGCGGTGATGGTGGTGGTGGTGGTAGTAGTAGTGGAGGTGGTAGTACTGGTGGCGATAGTGATAGCAGTGGTGGTGGTGGAAATAGCAGTAATGGTGGTGATGATGGTAGTGGTGGCAGTGGTAATTGTGGTGAAGTTACTCAGGGATAAACCACATTAACTTCTGTTACTCATTCAGTACCTGAATCCACTGTAAATATCAATGCAAAATATCTTGAAGTACCTACAAATAATTGTTCAATAACCCCGGCCAGGACAAGAAACGACACCGTTTTTACTCAGTCTTCTTCAACCTTCACATAACTTTGCATTAAGGTGTAGCTGAGTGCTCGTCTAGATATTCACTACTCACATAAACAGAGAAGACTGTTACCCATCAGCTTCCATCAACTGGTGACGCGTGAAATTGGCACTGTAGAACTTAATACAAGTTATAGCTTGGTGGTTCCTGTATTCGGCAGGGCACAGGTTTCGCTGTGAAGACACTGGTGTGTGGGTGTGTGTTGGTGTGTACTCACCTATTTGTTGTTGTAGGGGACGATTCATTGCTTCTGGCCCCGCCTATTCACTGGTCCTCTCTCTCCCTGCTTCATGAGCTTTATCATACCTCGTCTTAAAACTATGCATAGTTCCCGCCTCCACTACGTCACTTTCTAGGCTATTCCACTTCCTGACACCTCTATGACTGAAGAAATACTTCCTAACATCCCTTTGACTCGTAAGAGTCTTCATATTCCAATTGTGACCCCTTGTTTCTGTGTCCCATCTCTTGAACATCCTGTCTTTGCCCACCTTGTCAAATTCCTCGCCGTATTTTATATGTCGTTATCGTGTCTCCCCTGACCCTCATATCTTCCAGTGTCGTCAGGCCAATTTCCCTTAACCTTTCATCGTAGGACAATCCCCTTAGCTCTGGGATTAGTCTTGTTGCAAATCTTTGCACTTTCTCTAATTTCTACTAGACGTACTTGAACAGGTGTGGGTCCCAAACTGCTGCTGCATACTCCAATATGGGGCTGACGTAAATGATGTACAGAGTCTTGAACGATTCCTTACTGAGGTGTGCGTGTTAGTGTATTCACAACACATGTTTCAAGTGTCAGAAAGTGACTCAACTGTGACTATGAGGACACTGGTGTGTGTGTTGTGTTCACAATACACAGTATGATGGTTCTCGTGTCAGGAAAAGACTCATCTCTCACTATAATTTAACTCCCTAGAGAGGGAAAGGGACGATTAACCAGAGGATTATTTGAATTATGATAACAAACACTCTACAGGTGAGACAGCTAGATAATAGGTGAGAATGTGTGTGTTAAATAACAAAAAGGCACAATACCGTGACTGGAAAAATACACAAATAACCCGCACATAAAAGAGAGAAGCTTACGACGACGTTTCGGTCCGACTTGGACCATTGACAAAGTCACACTAACAGAGGTGGAGCAGGACGGCATATATAGCAGGAAGAGGTGGTGGTATAGTAGTAGTAGTAGAGTAGTAGTAGTAGTAGTACAAGAATTGTATATAATACCGACAGGATGAAATTAAGACATGCACAACCCCCGGGGGCACCCCCATCGTAGACGTTTCCGCCATCCAGCCAGCCACTGGATGGCGAATACGTCCACAACAAAGCCCAACCAGACGCCGCACATGTGTCTTAATTTCAACAGTAGTTGTAGTAGAAGAAGAAGAGGTAGTAGTAGTGTAGCGGAAGAAGTGGGAAATAAGGAAGACGAGCCAGTCAAATACAAAGGAAGGGAGCACTGCAAAAAGGGCTAGATGCCCACAGATGGAAGCAAGCGCACAGAGGTGCGTGAAAGGGAAGTGGTGAAATAAAATAAATGAAGAAGGAACAGAAACACGAGACAGGAGAGAGAAAGACAACCCATAGAGAAAAGAGAGAGGAAAGGGGAAGAGGAAGAAGAAAAAGAAAAGAAAAAGTGAGGATTCAGGTAAGCCCACGGGTGTTCTGAAGTTTGGAGCATTTTAAAAATGTAGTGGGAGAGGAAGTCATCTACAGAGACGAAGCCAGGGCTAAGGTTCATACAAGGAAAGTTGTGTATTAGAGAGGATTCAACTAGCGGCGACTGTTCGAGTTGGAAAGTAGGGAAGACAGTTTTAGCAGAAGACCAGTCAATAGGATGGCTATGATCTCTGACGTGACAGAAAAGAGCATTGTAGTGTGGGCAACCCTAACCACAATTTTTTTTGCTCCCAAGTCTGCAGAAAGAGATCGACCAGTTTCTCCGAAGTATTGAAGAGAACAGGAGGAGCAAGAAATAGAGTAACACCGGGAACATCTGTAAGGGAGGAGAGGTATGAACGAGATTAGTGCGAAGAGTGTTAGTCTGGCAGAAGGTAAGCTTAATGTCAAAGGGGACGGAGAGAATTGTTGAGATTAAAAGACCGGAAATGTAGGGAAGGCAGAGGATAAAAAGTTCCCCATGATAGAGAGTTTGGGAGAACTCATGGGAACTCTTCTATCCTCTGCCTTCCCTACATTTCCGGTCTTTCTAATCTCAAAAATTCTCTCCGTCCCTTAACATTAAGCTTACCTTCTGCCAGACTAACACTCTTCGCACTAATCTCGTTCATACCTCTCCTCCCTCTACAAAATGTTCCGGGTGTCTACTCTATTTCTTGCTCCTCCTGTTCTCTCAATACTTCGGAGAAACTGGTCGATCTCTTTCTGACAGACTTAGGAGCACAAAAATAGTGTTGGGCCCTTGCCGACACTAACAATGCTCTTTTCTGTCCGTCAGAGATCATAGCCATCCTATTGACTGGTCTTCTGCTAAAACTGTCTTCCCTACTTCCAACTCGAACAGTCCGCCGTCTAGTTGAATCCTCTCTAATACACAACTTTCCTTGTATGAACCTTAGCCCTGGCTTCGTCTCTGTAGATGACTTCCTCTCCCACTACATTGTAATCTCCAAACTTCAGAACACCCTGACTTAACCTGAATCCTCACTTTTTTTTTTTCTATATCTTCTTCCTCTTCCCCTTTCCCTCTCCTTTTCTCCTCTGGGTTGTCTTTCTCTCTCCTGTCTCGTGTTTCTGTTCCTTCTTCATTTATTTTTTTTCACCACTTCCCCTTTCACGCACCTCTGTGCGCTTGCTCTCCCTCTGTGGGTATCTAGCTCTCTTGCAGTGCTCCCCTTCCTTTGTATTTGACTGGCTCGTCTTCCTTATTTCCACTTCTTCCGCTACCACTACTACTCCCCTTTTTCTTCTTCTACTACAACTACTGTTGAAATTAAGACACATGTGCGGCGTCTGGTTGTTTTTTGTTGTGGACGTTTCGCCATCCAGTGGCTGGCTGGATGGCGAAACGTCTACGATGGGGATGCCCGGGCGTTTGCATGTCTTAATTTCATCCTGTCGGTATTATATACAATTTTTGTACTACTACTACTACTACTACTACTAAACCCCCACCTCTTCCTGCCTATATATAGCCGTCCTGCTCCACCTCTGTTAGTGTGACTTTGTCAATGGTCCAAGTCCCGGGCCCAAACGTCGTCGTAAGCTTCTCTCTTTTATGTGCGGGTTATTTGTGTAATGTGTGTTTACTTCTTTGGGTCCACGTTAGTGTGTAATGACAAACCATACCACGGGCGGGGCTTGAACCCGCGGTCAGGGTCGAAAACCGTGGCATGGTTTTGTTTGCAATTGTGTCATTACGATCTCGTGAGTCAGATCCGGGCAAAGACAGGTGAGGTAAAATGAAAGGGAAAAACATCGCATAATGTGCAAAATATTAAAATACTGATAATAGAGTGAAATACTTAAACTTAGAGTGATTTTTAATTGTGTAAGATAAAATTACCATTCCCCATGGGAAGTGGGGAAGAATTTCCTTTCCCCTAAGCCATGGGTGTAGTAAAAAGGGCAGGGGGTAGTAACCCGTTCTGCCGAATAAATTACAAAATGTAAAAATGAAGAAAAACTTTGGTTTCCTCATTTTTTGGGTCACCTGCCTCGGTGGGAGACGGCCATTGCGCTAAAAAAATAAACTACTAACAGAACCCTAATTGATTTGGTGCGATGTGGTTCCAAACGACCCTGAACTACTGAACTACTTTGCTAACGAAAGTTTCAACCAGGAAACCTGGACACGGGCCCTCGTGAGTTTCCGTCAAGTAATTTTGTGATAAATATTTTGAGAAATCTTTACAAGAAAATGATCTCTCCCAGTAACTTCCCATATGGGTGTTCCTGGGAAAGAGCCGTGGAAGGGTAGTCCTCGGGAGGAAGTCATGAGACAGAGTCCATGAGAGAGAGAAAAGGCACTAGATACCCAACGGTAGCTAGCATACCACCACTTGTGGCCCCTTGATGGGATGACCAGGTTACTGCCCTAAAATCTCGGACTGGCATCAAAAAACCCCCGACTTATTACTGTCAGACGAGCTGAGTGCCTCCACGTCCCTCTCGCGTCAGCAACTAACAATCATAACCCGGCATCACTGGAGTTACATTTTACACGGTGATATATTTAACCACCCAAAAAGTAATTTAAAAGGGAAAATTTGACAAAAAGTAGGTATGAATATTTATATATTTATTTATTTCCGAGCAATTGTTCTGTAACCTGGTAAATATTTTTGTTTCCCAAATAAGAAAAAAAAATTACCTTAGCATTTCTTTCGACTTTTTCAGATTTAATTTTAAAAAATTAATTTTAATCGATATTCCAACGAGATTCTTGTACACAAGTTGCCTACGATGGTGTAGATTGTATGGTCCAGTAGGTTCGAGCGTCGTGAATTTTCGCTCACCATGAGGCGGGCTAACACGGGTTCGATCCCCCGGGTAGTCGCAGTGTTTTTTAAATTTATTAAATACCACTCGTTCGTGTTACAATACTATAAATACTGCTTTTGGAGGCTAGTCCACCTAACGGGGAGAAAAATGAAATTAGATCTGAGGCACCCACACCATCGTATGTCCAGGATCACGGTACAAGCACCTAGTTTTTGCTGGGTGGGGTGATTC
>NC_069451.1:34880945-34903445 GCF_026875155.1 Cherax quadricarinatus | reverse complement strand
AGTTCTATACACAAATAATCCGCACATAAAAGAGAGAAGCTTACGACGACGTTTCGGTCCGACTTGTCAATGGTCCAACTCGGACCGAAACGTCGTCGTAAGCTTCTCTCTTTTATGTGCGGGTTATTTGTGTATCGTTCCAGTCACGGTATTGTGCCTTTTTGTTATTAAGAGTTGTAAGTTCCAAATTCCTGAAAACACTCTCACTGTGATTTATATCAGAACACACGAGGTTAGTGTCAAAGTTTAATGTCTTTTATTCGTCTGATCTATCCTGGCAATATAAACACAAATGCAGTATAATGTGATCCTTTATTGACTACGTTTCGCCCACACAGTGGGCTTTTTTAAGTCACAAACAGAACTACCTGGGGTGGAAGGAACGCGAGTATTTATAGTCCGGTTCAGAATGCTGAGGTCAGGTGAAGAATGCTGCATCTGATGATGTACCGAGTGGGGTTATAGAGTCTAAAAACTTGGGTAGCTTGGAAAGGAGATTGGATAAGTTTGTGAGCAGACCTTCTACAGTGTTCTTATGTGGGATAGCGATGAAGAAGTTTCTTGGCAAGTGGTTCAGCTATGTTATAGAAGCCACTATTCTGGTTGAAGTTGTCGGATATAGAAATAAGTGATGATTCCAGGATTCTTCGGTATTGGGTGTTGTCTTCTGTGGCGATAAGTCTTGAGTTTCTGTAGTTTATCAAGTGGTTGTGTGAATTACTGTTGTTTCACGGCTATGAGGTCCAGCATATATTCCAGTACGTTGGGTTCTGTTACTCGTTGGCTGACGACAAATTTCCTCCTCTCACGGTTTTCGTTATATTTTTATATATTATCTATCATGGATTGCAAACACTAATTATGATATTTTCTGCTGAATTGTTAGAATATCGAGACAGTGTTCGAGATTCATTAAGTGATTTTTAAATGGACCAAGAGCAGCAATAACCTGGTTGACCAGGCTAGCACCAGACGTCCCTGTCACATGGCGGAGCACCGAGAGTAGACAAACTAGAAATTCATCGAAGGTATATCAGTGGTAAACATAAGAACATAAGAAAGGAGGAACACTGCAGCAGGCCTGCTGGCCCATACTAGGCAGGTCCTTTACAATTCATCCCACTAACAAACATTTGACCAACCCAATTTTCAATGCCACCCAAGAAACAAGCTCCGATGTGCAAGTCCCTCTCAAATCCAACCCCTCCCACTCATGTACTTATCCAACCTAAATTTAAAACTACCCAAAGTCCTAGCCTCAATATGCTGGATGGTAAACAAAAATAACGATAAAATTATGGATTTCTTCCATTTCTTCTGCTAGAATTACGAGTACATCGTCTACAATGTTTAATACGTCCGTGTAAATGTGTTTTTGACAGACAGATAACACTAATTTGGGACTGGCTCATCTGTTATTCTGGTTTGTGTACTGGATTCAGGTGATGTGTACTGGACTCAAGTAATGTTGTGTACTGGACTCCAGCGATGTTGTGTACTGGACTCCAGCGATGTTGTGTACTGGACTCAAGCGATGTTGTGTACTGGACTCAAGCGATGTTGTGTACTGGACTCCAGCGATGTTGTGTACTGGACTCAGGTGATGTGTACTGGACTCCAGCGATGTTGTGTACCGGACTCCAGTGATGTTGTGTACTGGACTCAGGTGATGTGTACTGGACTCCATCGATGTTGTGTACTGGACTCCAGCGATGTTGTGTACTGGACTGCAGCGATGTTGTGTACTGGACTCAAGCGATGTTGTGTACTGGACCCCAGCGAAGTTGTGTACTGGACTCAGGTGATGTGTACTGAACTTCAGCGATGTTGTATACTGGACTCCAGCGATGTTGTGTACTGGACTCAAGCGATGTTGTGTACTGGACTCCAGTGATGTGTACTGGACTCAGGTGATATGTACTGAACTTCAGCGATGTTGTATACTGGACTCCAGTGATGTTGTGTACTGGACTCCAGCGATGTTGTGTACTGGACTCCAGCGATGTTGTGTACTGGACTCAGGTGATGTGTACTGGACTCCAGCGATGTTGTATACTGGACTCCAGCGATGTTGTGTACTGGACTCCAGCGATGTTGTGTACTGGACTCCAGCGATGTTGTGTACTGGACTCCAGCGATGTTGTTTACTGGGCTCCAGCGATGTTGTGTACTGGACTCCAGCGATGTTGTGTACTGGATTCCAGCGATGTTGTGTACTGGACTCCAGCGATGTTGTGTACTGGACTCCAGCGATGTTGTGTACTGGACTCCAGTGATGTTGTGTACTGGACTCCAGCGATGTTGTGTACTGGATTCTAGCGATGTTGTGTACTGGACTCCAGCGATGTTGTGTACTGGACTCCAGCGATGTTGTGTACTGGACTCCAGTGATGTTGTGTACTGGACTCCAGTGATGATGTGTACTGGACTCCAGCGATGTTGTGTACTGGACTCCATGAATGTTGTGTACTGGACTCCAGTGATGTGTACTGGACTCCAGCGATGTTATGTTCTGGACTCCAGCGATGTTGTGTACTGGACTCCAGGAATATTGTGTACTGAACTCCAGCGATGTTGTGTACTGGACTCCAGTGATGTTGTGTACTGGACTCCAGTGATGTTGTGCACTGGACTCCAGTGATGATGTGTACTGGATTCTAGAGATGTTATGTACTGGACTCCAGCGATATTGTGCACTGGACTCCAGCGATGTTGTATACTGGACTCCAGTGATGTTGTGTACTGGACTCCAGCGATGTTGTGTACTGACTCCAGCGATGTTGTATACTGGACTCCAACGATGTTGTGTACTGGATTCCAGCGATGTTGTGCACTGGACTCCAGTGATGATGTGTACTGGACTCCAGCGATGTTATGTTCTGGACTCCAGCGATGTTATGTTCTGGACTCCAGCGATGTTGTGTACTGGACTCCAGGAATATTGTGTCCTGAACTCCAGCGATGTTGTGTACTGGACTCCAGTGATGTTGTGTACTGGACTCCAGTGATGCTGTGTACTGGATTCCAGCGATGTTATGTGCTGAACTCCAGCGATGTTGTGCACTGGACTCCAGCGATGTTGTATACTGGACTCCAGTGATGTTGTGTACTGGACTCCAGCGATGTTGTGTACTGACTCCAGCGATGTTGTATACTGGACTCCAGCGATGTTGTGTACTGGACTCCAGCGATGTTGTGTACTGGACTCCAGCGATGTTGTGTAGTTTATCAGAGTCCTGGAAGATGTTCACTTGCTCTCGTGTTTCTTATTTTGCCTCTGTGACCTTATTATAAACAGATAAATGAAATTACTTTTAGTAATTATTTCATTATTTTAGTCATTATTACAGATACATTACATATATACTCTAGTCATTATTACATATAGTCATTATTACATATATATTCTTCAGTTCACCTGGTGAACGAAGGATATTAATGTGATAATGTCGGTAGAGTTACCGACAGTATGTCAGGTAACAAGACACGTGTTAAGTCAGGTAAGATTCGTCAGGAAACAGGACTAGTGTTTCCTGGCGTGGGTCTCAGATGTTGACCAGCCACTGAAGCTTTTGGTCACCTGACAGAGGTCTTCCACTGGGTTACCCATCCACCCCTTTAAAAAAATAAGGTTGTACGATAACCATTTTTAATAATTATGTAAGACCCAAGTGTAATTAATGTGACATTTTATTGTGGCCACAATAAATGGCTTTAGTAGACGTGTGTCATTTTACGGAGAACGATGTACTGATCCAGTCACCTGAGTCTCCACACTGCAGGATAAACACGCAGCTGTTTTGAAATGTTTAACTTTTTTATTCATTTTGTGGGAAGAGTGCTATGCCCGTAAGGGTCAAACAGAGTTCTGGGGATGGGAAACAATCAGAAAAGATTCCATTTAAGGCAGGGTAACTAATTTTCATACCCTCGTCCAAAACCCAAACTTTTTCTTCACAAAATTTCTCTGATGGATCTTCCGTTTCTACTTTTTGGAAAGCATCTTTCTTACTCTCATTCTTTTGTTTACCTTTATAAAAATCCTCCAGTATTTTTTCCTTTTTTCCTCCTAGGCTTCGTTTTCTTTCCTTCTCCCTTTACGCCTACCCCAGACCAACAGAAATGAGGTGGATTAAGATGGCTGCAGTACTATCCTCTATATCTTTCTCTGACACTCGGTACAGTGTGAGTATTACGACCCAGGTAATCAAAGCCTGTTATCATGGGTGTATGGGGAACTTGGAGCGAAAATAAACACAGCTGGAATCTTTGAACTGTATTTTCCTTCACCCAGTATACATAGATTTTTATAACTATGTACACTATATACAATAATTGGAAATATATGTGTATAACACGGTGAGTCGAGGCAAAACCCAACAGCCATAGACTAGACCACCGCTTTTAACCAGCAGTTGTGTGAATCTGGCAATGGTGGAACATGTGTGACACCACAACACATCTGCCATTGTCATACCCACCTATGATTGGCTGAATCAAGGTACAATACATCCACCATTGGCATACCCATCTATGATTGGCTAAACTAAAGTACTGATTTAACGATGGGGCCCCTTGAATCGTCAAACCCTTAGCACCTGGTTTGCTGGTTGTAAGGTAGCCTGTATGAGGGTGTGTACATACATCGAATAAAGGTGACGTACTCTTTGCATGCCACAGTGAGGATGTACTATGATGGACCAGGAGGGGTAATACACACTCATTTTACCATTAAGAAAATAACTGGTCTCTTGAAGATGATCCAAAATATTTTCATTAAATGACACATTTCCCTTTTTTTCCACAGGCTTGTGTTGAGATTTCATTAACTTACCATTGTTGATTGACAATTGTTCTGAGTTTCATGGATTATTACAACAGAATATTGCGTGTATTTAAAATATAAACACTTGAGTTATTACTGCTATCTGAACTTAAAAATATGAGAAAGGTAGAGAGAAAAAAAAGAGTTCAAGTATGGGAGAAGTTGTCAATAAAGGCAAAGAACACGAAGAATATATGCAGGACACACACACATCAGTCTTTGGGGGGGAGGGGGAGTGTGTAGACAAGAAGAATAAGGAAATTTTCTTTTTTCCTTGGTGGTGTTGCGAGAGTGTAAATATTCTATGAAAGGGTTGGATAGGTCGCGTGGTAAAGACGGGATCATCATGTAAAGTATTACGCTGCCCCACTCCTGTAGGTTACCTGCTTCTGCAGTTTATCTTTCCCAAGACCTGGTCCTAGACCAAGCTTTCACTGTTCGCTACTGACTCGCCACAGTATGACTGATGGAGGTAAATGGTATAAAATACCGATGCAGTGGAAAAGACACAAATGCAGGATAATGTGAGCCTGTCTTCATTAAGTTACACACATGCAGAGATTTATCAACTCATAAGCAGGTTGTAGCATGATAAAGTTCACCGTGTTGGGCAAAACGTAGTCAATGAAAGATTGCACTACACTGCATTTGTGTTAAGGAGCGGGTAAGGTTAAACCCATGGGTTTGAAAGGACTTGAGCTAGAGCACAACACAGCCACGCTGGTGTGCGACTCGTCTGTAAAAACTGCATTTGTGGTCATGGTTGTGGCCCACGCTAACCTCCCTATTGCGTATAGAAATATACCTAGTTGCATGAATCTTACTAAAACCAGCTGCCTCAGTGGTTAACGCACTGGCCTGTAAGTTTTACGACTCACTTGCCACGGGTTCAAACCCCACCCATTCCCTTATTTGTTTGCAATCGTGTTATTACGATGTCGTGAGTCATAAATACACAACACAATAATCCCATCCCTCCTCCCAAAAAAAGGTAGCAATTGCAGGCCTCGGCTAGTTAACTACCTAGTTGCAATCTTGCTAACCCTTCTTATATGCACAAGCATATATGCGCAAACATACACATATGTATATATATATATATATATATATATATATTTTTTTTTTTTTTTAATATATAGGGAAGTACCACCTCTATATATATATATATATATATATATATATATATATATATATATATTATATATGCAAAACAACCACTCTGAAAGAATAGAGAAATTCCAAGCGCTTTCGTGACTACTCACATTATCAAGGAACTATGAAAGTAAAGCATCCAAGGAAGCTATATAAGGGGTCTGGTCGGCACCTCACTATCAGATCCCACAACGGTTTAAACACGTGACGCGCGGCGAGCCAACTTGGAAAGGTCCTTGGCACAACTCACCCCACAACTATTCTACCCAAGAAATAGAAATTTTAAAGATTATTTGTCCAGTGTATTATTAAATTCTTCCCAAATTCTATTAATTATAAATGGATCTAATTTATATAAACCAAAGGAAATATTCATATTATTGTCAAAACTGCTTTTTATGAAACAAGATTCAATTATATTCCTGTCGACCATGGACTTGCTTGATACTACTTTCTCAACTTTTTGAAAATCAATTGGATGGTTAAAATCTCTTACATGAATAAATAGAGCATTGGAATCTTGTCCAGTTCTAATGCTATATTTATGTTGTTTTAATCTTAGTTCGAGATTTTTTACCAGTTTGACCGTAATAAACTTTATCGCAAATTTTACAAGGAATCTTATAGACACATCCATCAGCATTTTGGGGGGAATTCTTTATCAAAAGTTTTTTTACTGTATCGAGATTTTTGAATACAACTTTAATATTAAAAGTCTTAAGAAGAGAAGGCATATTAAAGTTGTATTCAAAAATCTCGATACAGTAAAAAAACTTTTGATAAAGAATTCCCCCCAAAATGCTGATGGATGTGTCTATAAGATTCCTTGTAAAATTTGCGATAAAGTTTATTACGGTCAAACTGGTAAAAAATCTCGAACTAAGATTAAAACAACATAAATATAGCATTAGAACTGGACAAGATTCCAATGCTCTATTTATTCATGTAAGAGATTTAACCATCCAATTGATTTTCAAAAAGTTGAGAAAGTAGTATCAAGCAAGTCCATGGTCGACAGGAATATAATTGAATCTTGTTTCATAAAAAGCAGTTTTGACAATAATAAATATTTATCTATATTATATATATATTATAGTATATATATATTTATAGAGGCATATATATATTATATATATATTCGTGGCCGAATAGCAGAACTTGCGATCTTGGCTTAATAGCACACGCTCTTCTTATCCAGTATAGGGACAATTGTGAAAATTCTTGTATGTAATCATATTTCAACCAAAAATATTCTGAACCTACGGAAAATATATATTTGTTATGTGTTTGTTTAGTATTAAATTATTGTAATACAATATTAAAATATATTTAGTTGGGTTAGAGTCTAAATTAAATTGTTATTTTGATAATAAGGATTAGGTAAGTTTTCTAGATTCTTTGGTGCAAATTAAAAATTTTTACATTACATTAATGAAAAAATTTTTCCTTTATAAAGGTATAAGTTGGAAAATTTCAGAAGAACTTAATTTTAAATGTGTTCTTGATCTAATTGACCAGTTTTAATATTCGGCACTCGACATATATATTATATAGTTATTTATATATATATATATTATTTATATTTATATTTATATTTATATTTATATTTATATATTTTGATATATATAGGATCGGGGTCCACCTCTGGTGTAAAATTGTGGGACCCATGCATAGGAGAAGTGATAATAAAAAAAGGATTCAAGGAAAGAATATTTGGATTTCTTTCCTCGAAAGCCATTTGAATATTCCACTTCCCCTACCACCCCTTCTTTTAAAATATTTTTTTTTTACCAATAGGATTATTTTATTACATGAATATGGAACAGAAGATTTAAGAGATTACAGTGAAACGTTGATTATAACGGTGGCAATACGGTACATGTTGTTACGTGTGATATCACGATTCTAGGCGAATTATCTCATGCCAGCTCCTCAGAGTGCGGGCGCTTGTGCAAATTGCAGGATTGCTCTTACACACCTAGCTGAACATGCCGCACTGAGCCGTTGGTTACAGAAAAACTAGCTGCCCTGGGATCCCTAGTTAACCTGATGAGTCATTTTATCCAGACTCCTTAAGGAATTAGAGGCACTCTTTCTCCATTGAGACAAGGGTCTTGTGCCTATGGAACAAACCATATAATGGATGGGGCTCAAGTTCTCCATATTTTCTAGGACTTTGGGACTCCCTAAAGCTGGCAGCTGCCCCTCCTTCTCCTGGTGAATTGGTGATAGGGTATCAGCCAAGGGGTAGTGCACATGTATAGTCCCACACCACCTGCTTCCCATCTGTCCAGAAGCTTGAAAGGTGATACTTCTGGACGCTTCTGGACTGCATCAGATATGAATAGTTGGGGTGGCTCCTTACTCGGCTGGGCATCCAGCTGTTTGAGGCCTCCTCTTGATAATGTTATTAACCTCCTCACTGTTTGGCAATTTTCCACTCGGATTACGGCACACAAGACCATGTATCGAATTCGGTCTGACTAGCTTTCACTTGCCTCAAATACACCTGAGTTCGGCGTGGGACCATAGGTGCTGCGGGCAGTCGAATGGGCAACCACCATTGCGGAATGGTTCTGCGTTGTCGGGGCGTGTGTGCCCCATGGCTGGAGTTGGGATTCAGCAACAGAAAGTCAATCTACCATCTGCGTTGCTTCAGTTGCTATTTTGTTGAACAGTTTAGAAATCTACTTTTGAGTAATATCATTAAAAATTACTGAGAATTATCTTTTATTTCTAGTTCTTATCTCATGCACAATGCAGACGCTGGTACACTTACTTACACTACTAGGTGGTACACTCTCCACTGTTATACACAGATTTGGTACACTCTCCTGAACTACAACAGAATGGTGATACACCCTATCCCTGCACCTACACAAGATGGTGATACAATCTCTCTGCACTTCAAGTCTGGTGATACCATCTCCCTGCCACATACAAGATAGTGGTACAATCTCTTGCACTCAATCAGAATGGTGGTACACCCTCCTTTACACCTACACAGATGGTGAGTGACACTCTCTTTGAATGTTCAGATGGTGGTACACCCTCCTTACATCTAACAGATGGTTGGTACACGCTATCTGCACTATACAAGATGGTGGTAATCTGTCCTTGCACTTTACAGGTGTGGTGGTACCACCCTCCTTACACCTACGCAGATGGTGGTAAACTCTCTCTGGCACTTCTCAGATAGGGCTACATCTCCCTGCATATACAGATGTTGGTACACACTACTTGCACTATACACGATGGTGGTTCAACATCCCTACTCCTTCACAGTGGTGGTACCTCTCCCCGCAACACAGTTCCACCTGTTTCTCTTGAAACCCGCGAGCCATAGTTACAACACTGGTGGTGGTACATCTATTAAAATCGTTCACTTTTATTTTTCTGTCCTATTTTCTACGAAAGGGGATGGGTATATTTCCTTGATAGAACAAAAGGGAATTGATAATGGGACTAAAAAAGTAAGTCGAGTAGTGAAGGTTTCGTGGGAAAATCCAATTTAAATTAGCATAATGGCAGGAAGAGTTGAGGAGGAGAGAGAAAGAGAGAGAGATGCTGGGAAAAAGCTGCAAGGACAAGCTAAGATATTAAGACGAACAAAAAATAAACTACAAAACAAATCACCTATAGAAAATTGATTCTCGTTTAAGGTACTCTAAATCAAATAAAGGTGTAAGATACAGCCAGTGGCATAAATAGATTCTTGAAAAAGAGAAAAAATGGAAAATGTATTATTAAAAACCCTGACAACTTTGTTATGCAGCCTGAACCGTTAGGAAAATGATGTATGGGTGTTGTATTACATAAAGAACGTTTAAATTCCCAGAAAATTCACCTTCTGCCTACAGCGGAGGAAATTCAACATGGGGTCATTACTTGGCTAATACTTTTATTTTCTTCCTATTTTTGCGTTCAGACGTGACAGAAATGCAGTGAATACTCAAAAAATCCAGTGAAATAATGGCATACTAATATACATGTTTGTATATTTTAGTGTTCCACCTGGTATTACTAATGTGAATTTTTGCTATAAAGTATTGTGTTTTTAGCGTGGCTTATTTCATGATTTTTTTTTTTTCGGCATAAATGGAAGTGCAGGGAGAAGCTGGCTCGATGGTTTTTGTAAATGTGGAGATAAGGTCCACAGGGAACATCTTAGTGTTGAGTGAGCATCAAGCATGATGCAGAAATTCAACAAAACGCTGCAGAAGCCTTCCACTGAATGTATATCGTTTATACTGAAAGAACTACACACCAGAAAATACAGTTACATGAAAAGATTAAATATATCAGCTGGTACAATGTACACGAGAAACGAAACATCACACACATTGCCTTTCAGGTGTTTCTACATTTGACACTAAATCGTGCACTGTAAAATCTGTTCAGAATCCATTACTGTGGACACATAAAATCCCACTTAAATAGAGTTGGATTTACTACCCTGCTCCGTTGTTAACTTGAATTTAAAGCGAATGTCTCTACCTTTGCCAGAGGATGGGGTAAAATTAAAACTTGGCAAATGCTCTTGCATTCAAACTGTTAATAGACACTGCTTTGATGGTTGCTAGAAATAATTTATCAATATGACTGAACCTGAAATAACTCTCAGAGCATGAAAAATGTTCTAAGGAGCACAGGGTATTCCTGTCTCCGATCTCCAGCAGATGGTCTTCATTGGAGTACGAGAACCTGTCTCAGATCCCAGCAGCTGGTCTATGGAGTACAGTGATACCTGTCTCAGTCCCTAGCCGCTGGTCTTATGAGTAGCACAGGGTTACCTGTCTCATTTCCCAGCAGTGCGTCTTATGGAGCACAGGGTTTCTGTACTCAGATCGCAGCCGCTGGTCTTATGAGCACAGGAGTTACTATTCTAAGGTCCAGCAGTGGCTTATGAGCACAGGGTTACCTGTCTTCAGATTTCAGCAGATGGTCTTATGGAGCACAGGGGAAACCTGTTACAGAATCCCAGCAAGCTCGGTCTTATGGAGTAGTACAGGGATACCTGTCTCAGATCCCAGCAGCTGGCTTCTTATGGAGTACAGGGAAACTGTCTCAGATTCCCAGCAGCTGGTCTTAGGAGTTACAGGGGTTATGTCTTCAGATCCAGCATCTGGTCTTATGAGTACAGGGTACTGTCTCAGAATCCAGCAGTGGTCTTAGGACGCTACAGGGATCTCCTGCTCTGATCACCAGCAGCTGGTCTTATGGAGTACAGGGATACATGTCTCAGATCCGCAGCTCGGTCTTAGGGAGTACAGGGATACCTGTCTCAAGATCCTGCAGCTGGTCTTAGGAGATACAGGGAATCATGTATCACGATCCCAGCAGATGGTCTTATGGAGCACCCAGGGGGATTACCTGTATCTATCCCGCTGCTGGTCTTATGGAGTCACAGGTGGAAACCTGTCTCAGATAACAGCAGCTTTGTGCGTCTTAGGAGAACAGGGTCTAGGGTATCAGATCCCAGCAGCTTCGGTCTTAATGGAGGACAGGATACCCTGTCTCAGATTCCCAGCAGCTGGTCTTATGGCAGTACAGGGAATACCCTGTCTTCAAATCCAGCAGATGAGTCTTATGGAGTACAGGGAAAACTGTCTCAGATCCTCAGCAGTGTCTTATGTGTACATGGGGAAAACTGTTCAGATCCCAGCTGCTGGTCTTATGGGCAAAGGGAAAACATGTCTCAGATCCCAGCTGCTGGTTCTTTATGGAGTACAGGGATACCCTGTCTCAGATACACAGCAGGCTCGGTCTTATGGTGTACAGGGAAACCTGTCTCAGATCACAGCAGTGGTTTATGGATTACAGGGATACCTGTCTAGATACCAGCAAGCTGGTCTTATAGAGTACAGGTGATACCTGTCTCAGATCCAGCACACTGGTCTTTTGAAGTACAGGGATACCATCGTCACAGATTCCTTGCAAACTGGTCGTATAGAGGTACAAGCGATAACCTGTCTTCAGATCCAGCAGTGAGGTTTTTTTTGTTTTTTTATTATGGATATGGAGATAACTGTTCTTCAGATACCAGCAGCTGGATTTTAATCACGTACAAGGGATACTGTCTCAGATCAGCAGCTGGTCTTATCAAGTACAGGGATAAGTACATTAAATTGGTATAAAATACGAAAGATTGTTAGGTAAGACACATGTGCAAAGTTAGGGTAATCTTTATTCGAAATCAGTTTCCTACACAGTAGGCTTCTGTCAGACCACATGAACACAAGGGGATCTTGGTACTGACTGAAATCAACTTCGACTATCTACTAGTGACGAACGATGGAATTTGAGAGGGGACCTGACATTCCAAACATATGCGTTCTAAATAGTGACTTACGTCTAACCTCCTGGCGATATATAAGGCTCATCTGTCAACTTCAAACTCCTTATTCGTTTCAACTTATGGGAAAAACATTTTGCCTTTTCCTGACTGAGGGGACTGACCACCTCCAAAAACTTTAAGGGGATGGAACTGATTACATTCGTCTGCAAGTATCGTCCTGCTTCTATCAAATTTTCTGTACTCGACTTGAAGAAGCTACTGTGTAGGCGAACGTTTCGAAATAAAAGATACCTAAATGTTGCATAAGTGTCTTACCTAACACAAGTACAGAGGAAACTGTGAATATCCCGAGCTGGTTTATGGGTACAGGGACTACTGCTTGATCTAGCAGTGGTCTTATTGGAGTACAGGGATACCCTGTCTCAGATCCAGCAGGCTGGTATTATGTGTACAGGTGATACCCGTCTCTGATGATGCTTCTGATGTTTCTCATTACTGTTGTGTTTGTATGTGAGTAGTCTCACGACTTGGTAAAGGTAATTGGTGACCTGGTTTATTTCAGGATGACTGGTCTTGAATCTTTCCCCCTCATGCTCCTTGTTTATTTCAAGTATGATGGTTTTGAATCATTCCACCCCTCTCTAGTATTTCAGGATGATGGTTTAGAATCATTCCACACCTCTCCTTAGTATTTCAGTGTGCTGGTAGTATCATTTCCACCCTTCTCCTTGTATTTCCAGTGTTCTATGGTTAAGAATAATCCTACTCTCTCACTAGTAGTACAGTCGGTCTTAGAAATCATCTCTTTCTCTTTCACTTAGTATTACAGTGTGATTGCTTTATAATTATTCCACCCTCTCTCTCTCTTCACTAGTATTTCAAGAGAATAATCTATATTTTCGTTTTTTCTCCTGCGATCCTGGGAGTGCAATCTGAGAAATTTTATGTGTTTACGATGTTTATATTTTAGAGTGAGCTTGATATGTGGCACTGAATTTCTGCCTCAAGTAATTTCTTTAGGTTCTGAATCTTTTTTCATATACTGTGTCCAATGAGGAAGAAACAAGTGTTTTCATCAGGATAGAGATGAGGGTGGTGGTACCTGCTTGTTTTAGGAGGCTGATGCGGTTGTCAAGACTGTGTTGTGCATGTGTGTGTGTGGGGTTGAAGCCTCCTGGGACCAGCTTGTTAGGCATCTATGACTTATATCCTCGTCTTCTCTTGTTTTTCACATGTTCCTTTAATGGGTTTTATTAGACTTGTTCTCTGCTCTGTGTACATTTCAGTTTTGCTTTGTTTGACAACATGTTTCTATGACTGAGTTATGTCTTTTTAACATGTGGGATTGTACGTTGCATGTGTCCGACTGTTTCTTCTTAAGTGAAACATCAAATAACCACTTCATTACTTTCACTTAATTGACCTGTATGTGATCAGACAAATCGCTGATTAATTTTTTTCACGCGATTGTTTATGTACGTATGCTTCTGATGAGGGGTTTTTGTCCTTCGCAAAGTGGCATTCTCCATGGCATGGATGAGGGTGTCTATCCAAGTGACTCCTGCACTCCAAATAGCACGGCAAAAAAACAATGGAGGTTTTTTGGTTTTGAAGTACTATAAGATTAAACTGTGACTCCGCATACCGAGACTTTTTCACTGCAATAAGAACAGCACGTCTTACAAGCTTTATATATAGTCGGTACCTCGACGTTTACGAATTAAATTGTTACCAGGAAGGCTGTTCGAGTGCCAATACCGAACGATTTTGTTCCCAAAAGAAATAATGGGGGAAATTTAGATTAGTCCGTTCAGACCCCAAAACTACACTTACAAAATACACTTACATAATTATTCGGGTTGGGGGAGCTGCTCGTATCTCGAGGCTCCACATCTCCCAAGATATTGTTTTGTTTCTTTTATCTATGTCCATGCTATATCTTAGTTGATAAGTAAGATACTTGAGCTTCAGGTAGGGTATCTTTATTCTGAAATATTTTGCCTACACAGTAGGCTTTATTCAGTCTGGCTTAAAGAGAGGACAGCAGAAGCAGTAGATGATGTAAAGACGATGTAATCGGTCCACCATTGAAGACGTAGGATTTTGAGGTGCTCAGTCCCTCAGAGCTTATGGGACTTAGTCTCTGCTCGCATCAACTAATATTTCTTAAATCACTATATCCGATACATAGGACATAATTCTGGCAAAATGTAAAATTATATTCTAAAGTTTCCTCAGTACCTGAGGTACCTCAGTACTGAGGACTCAGTACCTGAGGTACCACAGTACTCATCCTTGGAGTTGGTGAACAGCACTGTAGTCTTGAAGGAATGAAAGACAAGCAAGCAAGCAAGGGAAGACCGTGTGGGAGTGAATGGGAGATTTGGGACAGAGGATGATAAAAGTGGTGTAGAGGAAGCTGATTTGTAGAATGGAGAAAAAGTGCCAGGGTTAAGCTGGCTGCGTAGCGGTGGTTGGCAAGGTAGATGGGAATAGATGCTGGGCCCAAGCTGACTGCAAGAGCCGTGTTTGGCGCAATGGAAGTATGGTCTGAGTTGGGGCAAAGGCCATTCACCACAGTGCTGGCACAAATCGTCAAGGCTGTTTGTGCTGTGATTCTCAAATACAATCTGGATTGGAAGTAGCGGGAGACCATGCGAAGTTGTGATTGGAAAAACGGGAGAACATGTGAAAGGTGTAGGTCGTGCAGCGCGGAAGACATTGTCACGGGAGGCGGGATTCCCAGTGGAGTAGGTTATATATGGACTGGGTGGTTATATCAAGGACTGGGCCAGTAGTAAGAAAGAAGGTAGTGTAGTGTGTCCACTGTACAAGATTCCATGATGATGTTTCATTAAAATGATAATTAATATAAAATATATTCTACTGTACTGTGTTAAATATAAAAAGACTAAGAAGGTAAAAAAACAATGTTGAAATAACTGAATTACAAGAAAATTAGTTAAAATCTAGTCAAAATTGTGCAAATCTTGGGTATCTTTATGAGGAAAAAGATAAAGTTACAAAGAGTTGCACATGTGTCTAATTTAAACAACATGTCTGGTTATATGAACCATTCATTACAAGAAATATTGATGGCTAGATTATGGTACATTCATATAACATTTTTATTTGGGAAGCCTACTGAATGATGCCTACAGTAATGGAACAGATATCATCTGATAAAAATTTAATAGGTTAAAAGAATGACGTACAGGTATTCAGACTTGTACATAGTAGTGCTAACATCTGCGTGTCCCGTAGCTGGGTTGGTAGCGCAATCGGCTAACACACTGACAGGTCGTGGTTCGAATTCCCTGGTTCGGGTGGAACATTAGGCGACGTGCTTTCCTAAATAAGGACACTGCTGTTCATGTTCATCTAGCAGTAAAAATAGTTTTTTTCCCCTGGGCGTTAGTGGATTGGTGTGGGTTCGCATCCTGGGGACTAAAATAGACACTACATTTCGGGAACAATTGCTCTCTGTAATCATGTCACTGATGTCAGCGCTATGGTCTGTATACCTTGTACTATGTAATTGTAGTAATGAAACTTATATTATTTATTATTATTTTTATTATTATTATATTATTATTATTATTATCTATTATTATTATTATTATATTATTATTTATTTTTTCATATGAATATTTCGAGATCCGACCGATTGTGTGAACCGTTACTGGACGTAAGTCAGAGGATCTGTAATATCGACCAGTTATGGTGGTCTGACAAAGACGGTTCGGTGTTTGGTCGGTGGAAATTACGATTCTAATGCAGAGAACACCGAATTTCGGACTGAATCTTGGAGGAGGAGGTGGGATGAAGTTTTTAGTTTACTCGAAAATGAAAATTAAAACCTGAAAAATCTACTAGATCATTTTTTTTTAACTTCATTCGGTCCTTTCCCCCCGAGGCGGGGTGACCTAAAAACAGAAGTAAAGAAACATTTCATCATCACTCACTGCATCACTATCTTGCCAGAGAGCTCGCGACACTACAGTTCAAAAACTGTAATATATAAGTACCCTTCCTAGATCATATACAGAAAAATAGCCGAGACAAAAAAGGTCTGGGTGTCCTCGTTTCCGTAAATCCCCACATGTGTGGTATTGATATATCGCTAATATGCGTTATATCACTGAGTAATATCTATACTTCCCATAGGAAATCTATGATGCGGATTTTATGTAAAATTTTCATCCGTCAGATTAAACATACATTAATAATTTATTAAAGCCTTATATATTGTCGTGATTTTATCATGGACCAGGATATACACAAAGATTTTGGCGATAATAAATGCTATAATTATTCTTTAAAAATAAGGTAAATACGATAGAAATTAAATACATACACTCTGCATGAAGCAAATAACCGTGGCTGTGGCAGCGGAGGATCCAGTGCAGCAATTTTATCTTATTTAAGCCAAAATAGACTGCTGTACATAATCTAATGTTTATAGCCAGCAAATATCCAGCAAACAGGACTGCAACCTTGTCTTAGCATTTCGTGTGGTAATGTGTGTGCAAAGAGTGTGTGTGTGTGTGTGTGTGTGTGTGTAACTCTCCTAATTTGTACTCACTATTTGAGGTTGCAGGGGTCGAGTCTAGCTCTGGCCCCGCCTCTTACCGGTTGCTACTTGACCCTATCTCTCACGCTCCATGCAGCTTTATCAAACCTCGTCTTAAAAAATGTGTTGAGTTCCTTGCTCCACTACGTCCATTTTCTAGGCTATTTCCATCTTGCTTACACCACTCTATGATCTGAAGAAATACTTCCTACTATCTCTCTAACTCATTTTGGTGGTTCCCTTTTTTTTTTTTTACAACTTCCACATTGTGGCCTCTTGTTTCTTGTGTCCCTCCAGGAAACATCCTGTCCTTGTACACCTTGGTTCTATTCCACGCAGTAGAGTATTTTATATCGTCGTTATCTTGTCTCCCATGACCCTCCTGTCCTCCTGTGTCGTCAGCCGACGATTTCCCTTATATTTCTTCATAGGTCATTACCTTAGCTTCTGGAACTAACCTTGTTGCTAACCTTTGTACTTTCTCTAGTTTCTGACGTGCTTTATCACAGTGCGGGTTACAAAACAGGTGCTGCATAACTCCGTACTGGGCCTGACTTACACGGTGTAACTGTGTTCTTGAATGATTCCTCTACTAAGGTGTCGGCCCTAGATGCTGTTCTCAGGATTTGCCAGGCGCCCATTGCTGCAGCTGGTATCTGATTGTTGTGTGCTTCCGGGGTCATGCTCGGTGTTATACTCACCCAAGATCTCTTCTCTTGAGTGGGTTTGCAGTCTTTGGCCACCTAGCCGATACTCTTGTATCTGTCGGTCCTTCTTCGCCCTTCCCCTATCTTCACGACTTTCCATTTTGGCAGCGCATTAAATTCGAGAGCCAATTTGCTGGTACAAGGTTTCCAAGGCTGTCCAGGTCTCTTTGAAGTCTGCATGGTACCTAATCCAGATTTAATCTTCCTCATTAACTTCACTTCATCTGCAACAGGGACACTTCGGTCTAACTTCGTCATGTCGTTCACTATACAAAATTAAGCACTGAGTCCTAGGACCGACCCTGTGGGACCCGCTCGTCACAGGTGCCCCATGGATACATCTTTAGTACAGATCTTGGTTGCCTCCCTGTCAGGTATTCTCTGATCCATTGCAGTGCCCTTTCCTGTTATATGCGCCTGATGCTTAGCTCTGCACTAATCCTATTGTGAGGAACTGGTGTCAAAGGCCCTTTCTTGCAGTCAAGAAGATTGCAATAAAACCCAACCCTCCTCTCTCTTGTCTTAATTCTGTTATTTTATCATAAAACCCAGAAGGTTTGTGTCCAGGATTTGCCTTCCGTGAATCAGTTGCTGCTGCAGGTTCGGCATTTATACTCCTGTTCCGTTCCAGGTGCTCCACCCTCTCCTCCTGATAATCTTCTTCCATTAATTTTGCACATACGAACACGTAAAAGAAACAGGTCTATAGTTTCAGTGCCTCTGTTATGTCTCCTTTTTTGAAAATGGGAACTACATTTGCTGGTCTTCCAATACTACACGGTAGTTTGCCCAAGTTGCAGGGATGTGTTGAAGATTGTGGTAAGGTGTGCGCACAAAATATCTGCTCCCTATCTAAGGACCCCATGGCGAGATGTTGTCCGAGTCCCATTGCCTTAGAGGTATGATGTCCCTTAAGCAGTTTCTTCACACTCCTCCTCATCTGTCATGTATGTCGTCCAACTCTTGATGGTGTTGTTTCATTGTTGGTGTCCCAAATATGGTCTGTCCCCCCAGGTAGTCCTTACTGTCCTCTACTGTATAATTCCTGTAGAATCTAGGGTTCGTTGAGCTCCTCCCATACCTCGTGATCGTTTCTTGTGCGTTCTCACCTTCTTTCCTCAGCCTTATCACCTGGTCCTTCAGATGTTCGGCTTCTTCCTATGTGGCTATACAGCCGTTCTGGGTCAGATTTGACTTTCGAATGCTATGTCGTTTTCATACTGTCGATGGGCCTCCTCCTTATCTGCGATATCGGTTTCTGGACCTCTTTACTAATTCCCTTGTTTTCCTGGGTACCTATTGCCTCCTGATACCTTTTCCATTCTCTGAATGCACTTAGGTTTTTGCCTCCTACAACTTCGGAGTTAAACCAGGGACTCGTCTTGGTATTCCCATTATTTCTGTTTCCCTTGGGAACAAAACTTTCCTATGCCTCCTTGACACTTTGTATTGAACATATTCATTCATCTCGTTTACTGATTTTCCTACCCATTTCTCTGGTCACTGAAACCCTCCTGAGGAAGTTCTCATACCGTGTAGTCCCCCCTTTTATGGTTTGGCCTGTACCCTTCACGTTCCTGTTACCTTCTCCACTTGTAACTCTACTATTTGTCAAAACTCATAACCACATGATCGCTAGCTCAAGGGGCTCTCGTAAGTGATGTCCTCGAATGTGCTGAACTGCTCAGAAAAAGGTGAAAACAGATGAAGTCTTGCTGGCTCGTCCTCCCCTCTACTCTCTGGTTGTGGCCCTTACATGTTGATGCATGTGGTTTTCTTGTACCACATCTCATCTATGGCTCTCATGTTTCGGGACCCAATGTGCTCAGGTTTTCCCCAGACTATATCCCTGTGGTTGAAATGCCCATTTACCTAAACTTTGTCTGCTCGAGTGAGCTCTTCTTGACACCTCAGCCAGTGTGTCCACCATCACCCTGTTGGTTTTCTTCCGTACTCTCTCTTGCCTCCTGCAGTTCTGTGGTGGGTTATACATCACTCCAATGACTACTTTATGTATACGGACTGAATTGTTCCTACAAGGTAGGCTCTTTCTCCAATCGTGTCCATGCTTCCATGTCCTTCAAATCCAATTAGGTGTTTTATGAGCAGTGCAACCCCTTCCTCACCCTCTACTACTTCTATCTCCCCCCCTTTCATCAGGATCGATTATCCTCGTTGGGAAGATTGTGTCTGTTATTATCTCAGCGAGTTTTGGTTTATGTGATGCTATGATTGTCTGTGGGATTTTTCACTGATTCTTTCATTCAACTCCTCTCATGTTTATTCGTTATTCACGCGTTTCCGTCGTACCAAACATTTAGTTTCTTTTCTATTCATTGCTTGTCGTGCAAGTATATTGGGGTTGGGGGAGGCGAGACCTTGGTGGGGGCCTATATGGGGCCTGTGGTGTAGTGGGGTATGTGTTGATGGGGGTGGGGTCGAATGCCCCATAAGCGACAGCTGTTGGGGTTGAGTTTGTGTATGGGGGTGGTGGCAGAGGGAACAGTGAGTGGGTTTGGAAGTATAGGTTGCTATGTTGCGTTGGGAAATTCGCGGGGGGGGTCTGTTGAGTTGGGAGATTCTGAGGGGTGTGTTTGCCCTCCTCCTAGTGTCTGGGTCATGCTAATTTTCATTGCTTCTCGTTCCTTTGCGTCTCTGTACCCTCTCTTTCAGTGTAGTCCATTCGTCTTGTGTTTCTGTCGCGGGTCGAGGTATAATCTCTGGTACCACTCTTGTCTCTTCGCTTGTTCTTTCTCTGCAGAATCCTGATTCGACTGATTCTTCCTTGAAAGTTACTATGACAGCCGTCTATCTTCCACTCGCATACACCAATATTCTATGAAAAATATGTCACTTAGTCTGTTGCCTCCCCTATTGTTTCATGATGCTTCAATCATTTTTATCTCCTCCTGTTTTATTTCTTTCAAAGTTGGCCCCCTTGGCTTCTTGGAAGCCAGTACACAAAAACTGACCTCGCCTTTCCTCCTAACCACTGAGTATCAATCTGCTTCCTGAGGCATTTTGTTTCCTCTTCACATTGACTGTTTTTGCTTAGTCCTGTCATATCTGAAATCTTCTTTCTCAGTGGACTGTCGTTCCTGCCAGCTGTCCATTGCTACTGCAGTTGAGCTTGTTGTGTAGAACTCTGCATATATAACAAACCTTCATTTTCTTCGGACCGGTCCGCTTGATCTTAGTGTGACTCATGTACTTTTCCGGCACCACGCGGGTCTGTTTGGTTCCTTCGCTGTACGGCAAATGTATCCGTTGTGTGCTTACCATCCTTGTCTGCGCCAGGACTTTGAATTTTCATCCTTGTCTTCAGGGACCTGTCGTTTGATCTCAGTTGCTCGTCGTCTTTTCACTGGCCCAACGTGATGGCGTCTGATAGGGCCTCCTTCATGTTCGGCCATGTCTCACGTTGTGTGTGTGTGTGTGATACTGTGTGTGTGTGCTGTGTGTGTGTGTGTGTGTGTGTGTGTGTGTATGTACTCACCTAGTTGGGATCGCAGGGGGTTTCGATTTTCATTGCTCAGAGTGTTAGTTAAACCATTTTGTCCTAGGCACATGTCGATTTGACACTTGTGTGTGTTTGTGTGTGTGTGTTGTCGTGTGTGTGTGTGTGTGTGTGTGTGATGTGTGTGTGGTGTGTGTCGTTTTGTGTGTGACCCAAGTGTGTGTGTGTGTGTGTGTGTGTGTATGTGTTGTATGTGTAAACATTGAACTGTACTGAGAACAAACTAAGTGCAGAAGTAACCGAGTTTCTTTCTCCAGTGCTCAGTTTAATGGCCTTTCATAGGATACTTAAGTGTTCACTTATTTCTCATTGGCAATGAGTATTTCACATTAAGGTAATTTCCACAAAAAGAATTGACAGGTTTAAACAGATTGCCACACCATTCAATTCCCTAATGGGTTGTACAAGAAGAACGAGTCATCTCATCAAGGGGGGGGGGGTGATTGTTATCCATGTATAGTCAAAAAAATTAATGGGCAACTCAATTATAACAATGGTTTTCACGTATATAAACCATTGTTGTTAAACTGCACTGATTTCAACTCTGACAGAGGAAATTCATTAGTTTACTGGATATTTTCTCTGCCAAATGAATTTCCGAGAGACCGTAATTATCCTTAAAAAGCTTAACACTTTTGTAAATGAGAGAAATTATACTTATTTTTCTCTCCAATGACATGTTTCTTCATGATTATATTCCTTCCTACTTTACACGCAGTTATATTCTCAGAGTAATTGATAATTTCTCTTCACTGCATCTGTTCCTTCACTCAACTCTGTAAATATTTAATTCGTCTACAGTGTTGATCTCAGGCTTCAAGGATCATGTCTTAGTACACCTCAGATTTACTCTGCAGTAATCTTGGTGTAGGCTTCCTCGCCTCTACATACTGCCTCGTAAATTTCATCACTTCCACACTGAGTGTAAGTGCTTATCTAATGCCTCTGTCTGTTCAATTGTATGTTTACGCCCAGCTGTGTCTCATTCAGGTCACTTATCGTGAGAAATAATGCTGAATTTTTCCCTTTCTTCATGCCGATGCACAGATTTTTTTGCTCTGTCTCTGATTATAGTCATTTTCGGTACTCTTTGCTATTGTCTCTGGCCATGATAATTTTGTCATAATGTTATAGAGCTCAAGATGTTTGAGTGCTAATGTCCATTGAACAAGAATTTACATATTACTGCAGTTTTTCCTGTGTCAGATATTCATGGCCAAGTTCCACATCAGGAAGGTTTTAGTTTTTATATGGTTAACACTGGTGACAGCCGCCCCCAACCTGCTTCAACTTAATGTTTACAGTTATAAGCTACGATATATGCTGCAGTTTTCGCAAGAGTGATCAGATTCAAGCTGAGGGATCCTTATCTCAAACTTTCTCCTCATTTTTTCAACACCAATCATGTCTGCTTATTGGACGTGAGGA
>NC_069451.1:34868445-34878445 GCF_026875155.1 Cherax quadricarinatus | reverse complement strand
TACCATCTGCGTTGCTTCAGTTGCTATTTTGTTGAACAGTTTAGAAATCTACTTTTGAGTAATATCATTAAAAATTACTGAGAATTATCTTTTATTTCTAGTTCTTATCTCATGCACAATGCAGACGCTGGTACACTTACTTACACTACTAGGTGGTACACTCTCCACTGTTATACACAGATTTGGTACACTCTCCTGAACTACAACAGAATGGTGATACACCCTATCCCTGCACCTACACAAGATGGTGATACAATCTCTCTGCACTTCAAGTCTGGTGATACCATCTCCCTGCCACATACAAGATAGTGGTACAATCTCTTGCACTCAATCAGAATGGTGGTACACCCTCCTTTACACCTACACAGATGGTGAGTGACACTCTCTTTGAATGTTCAGATGGTGGTACACCCTCCTTACATCTAACAGATGGTTGGTACACGCTATCTGCACTATACAAGATGGTGGTAATCTGTCCTTGCACTTTACAGGTGTGGTGGTACCACCCTCCTTACACCTACGCAGATGGTGGTAAACTCTCTCTGGCACTTCTCAGATAGGGCTACATCTCCCTGCATATACAGATGTTGGTACACACTACTTGCACTATACACGATGGTGGTTCAACATCCCTACTCCTTCACAGTGGTGGTACCTCTCCCCGCAACACAGTTCCACCTGTTTCTCTTGAAACCCGCGAGCCATAGTTACAACACTGGTGGTGGTACATCTATTAAAATCGTTCACTTTTATTTTTCTGTCCTATTTTCTACGAAAGGGGATGGGTATATTTCCTTGATAGAACAAAAGGGAATTGATAATGGGACTAAAAAAGTAAGTCGAGTAGTGAAGGTTTCGTGGGAAAATCCAATTTAAATTAGCATAATGGCAGGAAGAGTTGAGGAGGAGAGAGAAAGAGAGAGAGATGCTGGGAAAAAGCTGCAAGGACAAGCTAAGATATTAAGACGAACAAAAAATAAACTACAAAACAAATCACCTATAGAAAATTGATTCTCGTTTAAGGTACTCTAAATCAAATAAAGGTGTAAGATACAGCCAGTGGCATAAATAGATTCTTGAAAAAGAGAAAAAATGGAAAATGTATTATTAAAAACCCTGACAACTTTGTTATGCAGCCTGAACCGTTAGGAAAATGATGTATGGGAGTATTACATAAAGAACGTTAAAATTCCCAGAAAATTCACCTTCTGCTACAGCGGAGGAAATTCAACATGGCGGTCATCATGGCTAATACTTTTTATTTTCTTCCTATTTTTGCGTTCAGACGTGACAGAAATGCAGTGAAAATCTCTAAAAATCCAGTGAAAATAATGGCATACTAATATACATGTAATGTATATTGATAAGTGTTCCACATGTATTACTAATGAATTTTTGTATTAAAGTATTGTGTATAGCGTGCTTATTTTCACTGATTTTTTTTTTATTTCGGATAATGGAAGTGCAGGGAGAAGCTGGCTTCGACTGGTTTTTGTAAATGTCGGAGATAAGGTCCACAGGACTCTAGTGTTGGTGAGCATCAAGCATGATGACAGACTTCAACAAACGCTGCAGAAGACCATCCACTGAATTTCATACTGTTTACTGAAAGAACTACACACCAGAAAATACAGTTACAACTGAAGATTAAATCATCAGCTGGTACAATTCACGAGAACGAAACACCACAATTGCTTTCAGGTGTTTCTACATTTGACACTAAATGTGACTGTAAATTCTGTACAGAATCCATTACTGTGGACAATAAAATCCCACTTAAATAGAGTTGATTTACTACCCTGCTCGTAGTAACTCTGGAATTTAAAGCGACTGTCTCTAACTTTGCCAGAGATGGGTAAAATTAATTGGCAAATGCTCTTGCATTCAAAACTGTTATAGACACTGCTTTGCTGGTAGCTAGAAAAATTTATCATATGACTGAACCTGAAATAACTCCTCAGAGCAAGAATGTGTTTGTCCTGCCATACAACAAGAATTTGTCGGTCCTGCTGAATGCCCTAAAGAGGTTCAGTATAAAATTTGTTTTTAGGAATTCGTTGAATGTTAAGAGTGTGTTGATCAAGAATTCCCCAGGATTGGGTACAATGGCTGCAACTTATCTCATGTGGGACAGACTGACAAACCTCTAGATGTTAAAATAACACATCAATATTTAATAAGAACAGCTCAAGAATCAAATACGTTATTCAACCACACACGAGTTTGCAACAAACCTTCTAGTTGGTTAGAAGCCACAATCCTAGTTCCATGTACTTCTTGGCTGGAAAGAAATAATTTAGAATTGTAAATTATAAAATATGAATTACATTCATTATACAATGGTGGTTGTGAATTTTTCAAGCTCATTTCATTTGTAATTGAGGCTATTTTGCATAACTTAAAACTGGATGCATAGATCCGCTCCCAGGAATTAAGGTCTGTTTTCCTTCCATCCTGGGTTAGACCAGAGTCTGCCTAAAGAGTCTGGTAGGATAGATAAACTATGACTGTCTGACCCTGGATAAACTATAGATGTCTACCTTCAGTTTTAAGGGAGTCTGCTGTAGACCCATTTTCTTAAATTTCATTTAAAAGTCCTAAGACAAATGCCAGATACATCTATATCCAGAATGTAAAGTCTTTTATATCATCCCGAAGTCTAGAATTGTTTTATAATCGCCACGTTACTAATGTTAAGTTCCCAAGGTAATCACTCCAGTACCAGTGCTTGTGGGCTATCTCCTATTCCTTTAATACTCAATCTTGCTGGCACTTGGCACTGTTATACCTGGGGCACTAAGCATTTCCTGCTTCCCTACCTTATTTTTAGCAAGAATGTTCAACCGAATGAATCTGCTGGGACCTCCTAGTCATTTCTACACAACTGCAAGCTCCTGATGATGGTTTTGATACCAACGTGGAAGGCCTACAGCTACCATTCAACTCCCCTTTATATGCCTTCCTTTGATATATTGTTTTTATAGTTCCTTGATTATGTGAGAAGTCACGAAAGCGCTTGGAATTTCACTATTCTTTATATATATATATTATATAATATATATTATATATATTATATATATATATATATTATATATATATATATATATATATATATATTATATATATATATATATATATATATATATTGCATATATATATATGCAATAAGATCACAGTAAACAGGTGATTTCAGAATATGCAAAACAAACCACTCTGAAAGAATAGAGAAATTCCAAGCGCTTTGTGAACTTCTCACATTATGAAAATGTGAGTAGTCACGAAAGCGCTTGGAATTTCTCTATTCTTTCAGAGTGGTTGTTTTGCATATATATATATATATATATTATATATATATTATATATATATATATTATATATATATATATATATATATATATATATATATATATAAATATATATATATATATATATATATATATATATATTATATATATATATATATATATATAAATATATATATATATATATATATATATATATATATATTATATATATATATATATATATATATATATATATATATATATGTCGTGCCGAATAGGCAGAACTTGCGATCTTGGCTTAAATAGCACGCTTATCTTGCCATATAGGACAAGCGAAAATTTGTGTATGCAATAATTTCGCCAAAATCATTCTGAACCTAACGAAAAAAATATATTTCACTGTGTTTGTTTGTATTAAATTATTGTAAACAAATCTAAATATATATAGTTGGGTTAGGTTTAAAATAAATTGTTCTTGTTATAATAAGGTTTAGGTAAGTTTTCTAAGATTTTTTTGGGTGCAAAATTAAATTTTTTTACATTAACATTAATGAAAAAAATATATCTTTAAACGTATAAGAGAAAATTTTAGAAAGGACTTAATTTTAAATGAGTTCTTGCTAATTGACCAGTTTTACATATTAGGCACGACTTATATATATTATTTTATATTATATATATTTTATATATTATATATATATATATATTATATATATTTATATTTTATATATATATATATATATATATATATAAAAATATATATATATATATATATATATATATATATTATTTTATATATATATATATATGTCGTGCCGAATAGGCAAAAACTTGCGATCTTGGCTTAAATAGCAAACGCTCATCTTGCCATATAGGACGAGTGAAAATTTTGTGTATGCAATAATTTCGCCCAAAAATCATTCTTAACCTAACGAAAAAAATTTTTGTTTCACTGTGTTTGTTTAATATTTAAATTATTGTAAACAAATCTAAAATATATTTAGTTGGGTTAGGCTCAATTAAATTATTTCTTTTTTATAATAAGGTTAGGTAAGTTTTTCAAAGATTCTTTTAGTGCAAAATTATAAATTTTTACATTAACATTAATGAAAAAAATATATCTTTAAACGTATAAGAGAAAATTTTTAGAAAGGACTTAATTTTAAATGAGTTCTTGTTAATTGGGCCATTTTTAAACATATTCGGCAACGACATATTTATATATATATATATATATATATATATATATATATATATATATTATATATATATATATATATATATATATTTATATATATTATATATATATATATTATAAAATATATTTATTTTATTATTTATTTATTTATATTTTATATATAATGGGATCCACCTCTGGTGTAAATTGTGGGACTGATAGCCTCGGGGGAAGTGGATTTTAAAAAAAGGCTTCAAGGAAGAATATTTGGATTTCTTCCTGAAGCCGTTTTGAATATTCCACTTCCCCTACCACCCCATCTTATATATTTTTCTTTTACCAATAGGAATTTTTTTATTACATAATATGGTACAGAAGATTTAAGAGATACATTGTTGTTTAAAAGGTGGCATATAGGTACATTTGTTACGTGTGTATCACCGATTATAAGGCGAAAAATCTCATCCAGCATCCTCAGAGCTGGGGCGTGTGTCCAAAATACAGCAGGCATTACCCCTTTGAACAGCCGCACTGAGCCGCTGGAACAGAAAACTAGCTGCCCTGGGATCCCTAGTTACCCTGATGAGTCTTTTTTCCAGCTCTTTAAGGAATTCAGATGCACTCTTTCCCCATGAGCCAAGGGTCTCTGAGCCTATGGGAACAAACATATAATGATGGGCAAGTTCTCCATATTTTCTAGACTTTTGGGACTCCCTGAAGCTGGCAGCTGCCCCTCCTTCCTCCCTGGTGTATTGGAGATAGGTATCAGCCAAGGTAGATGCACATGTATAGTCCCACACCACCTGCTTCCCATCTGTTCAGGCTTGAAGGGTGATACCATCTGGACGCTTCTGGCTGCCATCAGATCTGCATAGTTCGGGTGGCTCCCTTACTGCTGGGCATCCTGGCTGTCGTGAGGCTCCCTCTTGATAATGTTATTAACCTCCTCATGTCTTGCAATCTTTCCCTCGGATTTACGGCACACAAGACTATGGTACCCGAATTGGTCTGCTACTTCACTGCCACAAATACACCTGTGTTCGGCGAGAATAGGGGCGGCAAGTCGAAGGGCAACACCGATATATATATGTATATATATATATATATATATATATATATATATATATATATATATATATATTTATATATATATATATATATATATATATTTATTTGAACATGATACCGACAAGTACAAAGGAATACAGTTATTAAAATGCAGCATGCCAAATCCCCTTGTATGCAGAGCATTATGGGCAGGCTTAAAATTAACTTAAGATTAACTAAGCAATGATATATTTAGTGGTAAAAACATTATTGTAAACAGATAACAATTTAGCACAAATGAGCATTTCAAAGACAGGTCATATGGTCATTTACTGTGTTGCTGAGCATTCAGTAGAATGGAGTATTCTGTTAGGTAATGTATTTAAAAAATAACAAAGTTTGATTGGGTCACAGATTAAACATTTATGAGATACAATAATGAGAATCATTTATGAGATACAATTTATGAGATACAATTATTCAGTATTTATTTAGTTGTGGGTGAGTAAGTGATTTTTGAGGAGAGTCTTGAATTTATAAACAGACAGTGTTTTTTTTATATTCACGGGTAATGAATTCCAGATTTTAGGGCCTTTCATGTGCATTGAGTTTTTGCATAGTGTGAGATGGACACGAGGAACATCAAAGAGTGATCTGTGCCTTGTGTTATGGTCATGTGTTCTGTTGAGGTTGGCAAGGAGATGTTTGAGGGGAAGGTTTATATCAGAGTTAAGTGTTCTGTGTATGTAATAGGTGCAGTAATAAGTATGGATGTTTTGTGTGGTGAGTAGGTTTAGTGTTTTGAATATTGGTGGAGTGTGCTGCCTGTAGTGAGAATTTGTTATCATTCTGACTGCAGCCTTTTGTTGGGTAATTAATGGTCTGAGATGGTTTATTGTTGTTGAGCCCCATGCACAAATTCCATAGGTGAGATAGGGGTAAATAAGTGAGTGATATAGGGCCAGGAGGGCTGACTGTGGAACATAGTACCGTATCTTCGATAGTATGCCTACGGTCTCGGAAATTTTTTTGGAAATTTGTTGTATATGTGTTTGAAATTTGAGTCTATTATCAAGGTGGATTCCTAAGAATTTTCCCTCTGTGAGTTTTGTGATAGGTGATCTGTTTATTATTATATTAAGAGGGACGTCTGTAGCTCTGTTACCAAACTGAATGAAGTAGGTTTTGTCAATGTTTAGAGTAAGTTTGTTAGTACTCATCCAGGTAGATATTTTCTGTAATTCGGTATTTACAGTACTGGCTAGCGTGACTGGGCTCGGGTGAGAGAAGACGTATGTAGTGTCATCTGCAAATAGTGTGGGTTTGAGTAGTTGCGATGCATTTGGTAGGTCATTTATGTATATGAGAAAGAGAAGAGGGCCAAGGACACTTCCCTGTGGGACACCAACTGTAATTGGCTGTGCGAAAGAGTTTGCCCCGTTTGTGTACACATATTGGCTTCTGTTGCTGAGGTAAGACTTTAGGTAGTTGAGGGAGTGCCCTCTTATACCATAGTGTGACAATTTTACGTGGAGCAAGTCATGGTCAACTGTATCAAAAGCTTTACGTAAGTCAATGAAGATCCCCAGTGGGACTTCTTTTTTCTCTATTGCAGTGTATATGTGTTCTAGCATGTGTATAATAGCATCATTAGTATTTTTATTAGGCCTGAACCCAAATTGACAGGGGTTGAGTATGTTGTGGGAGATGAGGTAGGAATAGATTCGCTTATGAATTAATTTTTCGAAGATTTTAGAGAGAGGAGGCCTATAGTTATTCAAGTCTGTTTGGTCTCCTCCTTTATGGATCGGGGTGACCCTCGCTATTTTGAGAACTGTAGGGAAGGTAGAGGATTCTATGGATTTGTTAAAGAGTGTTGCAATGATTGGTGATAGTACTTGTGACTCATTTTTGTATATAAAGGGTGGCCCGGTGGCCTGGTGGCTAAAGCTCCCGCTTCATACACGGAGGGCCAGGGTTCGATTCCCGGCGGGTGGAAACATTTCGACACGTTTCCTTACACCTGTTGTCCTGTTCACCTAGCAGCAAATAGGTACCTGGGTGTTAGTCGACTGGTGTGGGTCGCATCCTGGGGGACAAGATTAAGGACCCCAATGGAAATAAGTTAGACAGTCCTCGATGACGCACTGACTTTCTTGGGTTATCCTGGGTGGCTAACCCTCCGGGGTTAAAAATCCGAACGAAATCTTATCTTATTGTATCTTAAGGTATTTAAATCTCCTGTCTTGTTTTTTAGTGTGTTGGCAATAAGGAAGACTTCAGTAGGGCTAGTCGGAGCTAGGAAGAGTGTGTTCGGGTAGTTTCCGGTGAGGTAGTCATTGGGTGGGGTATCTGAGCTTGGGATTTTATTGGTAAGGTTTTTTCCTATAGTGGAGAAGAAATTATTGAGTCTGCTGTTTCAGTTGGTGGGAGTTGGGGTTCATCTGGTTTTGTTAATTCAATTTCGCTATTTCGGGATATCCTAGAATTTCTGATAGGGTTTTCCATGTCTTTTTTATATCACCTCGTAAGTTGGATAATCTGTTCTCATAATACAGTTTTTTAGCCCTTCTTATCAGGCTGGTTAGGACTGACGAGTAACGTTTTGTTTGGTCTCTGGTTATGTGACCCATTCTGTACTATTTTTCGTATAGGTCCTTTGTATTTATGGATTTGAGGATGCTGGGTGTTAGCCAGGGACGGTTCAGTCTCTTAGCTGTCATCTGTTTAGTTTTTTGGGGGGCAGTGCTTGTTATAGAGGTATTAGGTCTTTTTTAGAAAACTATTAATACATTCGTCAATATCTGTATAGATTTCTAGCTCAGTGTACCAGTCAATGTTTGTCACTGCTGCTGTGACTTGGGATAATTTGCCAAGATTTATTATGAGGAAGGTAGGGTAGTGATCTGTGGTATTATCTGTGATTATGCCTGATTTTAAAGGGGATATGGTGTTGGTCCAGATGTGGTCTAGTAGGGAAACACTAGTCTCTGTAACTCTTGTAGGTTTTGTTACTGTTGGTAGCAACATGCAGTTACTCATAGTGTTTATGAATTCAGTAACGTGTGGGTCCTGGTCTTGCAGGAGATTTATATTGAAGTCACCTGAGAGTAGTATGTGATCTTTGTTCATACGTGCATCAGTTATCATACTTCCTAGGTTTTGACTAAAATGGCTAATGTTTGACTGTGGAACTCTGTAGATGTTTATCACTGTGAGAGGTTTTTGTAGGTATTTTGACTTGAATTTAGCTATTATATATTCCCCATGTTCATCCCTTGTGCAAGTATTAGTGATACATTCTAGTTGGTCTGAGTAGTATATAGCTGTGCCACCCCCTTGTTGGTCTGGCCTACAGTTGTGTACAGCTGTGTAACCAGGAATGGCATAGACATCTGTAGTATCAGGCTTTAGCCAGGTTTCGGTGAGAGTAATGATGAATATAGTGGAATGCAGGGAATTTAGTAATGCTATGAGATCATCGTAATGTTTACTTAAAGATCTGATATTGTAGTTAAAGAGAGTTATGTTGTTGTTGGCTCTGAGAAGTGCCTTTGATTGTTCTGCTGTGTAGTAATTACAGTTACTGTTTGATTCATTTAAGTCGTTCAATAAGAGGCTGGTATCAGGATCAATGCTTGTTATCATAAGATTTATAGTGAATCTATAGTTAGAATTAAGTATAAGACAAAGTAAATATTCTAAAGCTATAAAATAGCACCTGAGTTATTTTAACAAATGTAAAAAATTATCTAAGGTAATTCTTTAAAGCTAAAATAAAGGAGACAATATAAAAGGGACTAAAAAAAAAAACTTTGTGGTGAACAAATAAAGTGGTAATCAAATAAATGATCTAGGGAATATAATGGCAAAATAGTGAAGTTATTACACTTTAGCACCTGAGAATAGCACCTTGATTATTTTAACAATTGTGAATATATGAACTAAGATTGTTATATAAAGCTAAAATAAAACTAAAATAAAGGAGAAAATATATAGAGACTAAATTAAATAATGGTAAACAAAGTTAAATATTATATATATATATATATATATTATTATATATATATATATATATATATATATATATATATTATATATATATATATATATTATATATATATATTATATATATATATATATATATATATATATATATATTATATATATATATATATATATATATATGCAAGAAGATCACAGTAAACAGGGTGATTTCAAAATATGCAAAACAACCACTCTGAAAGAATAGAGAAATTCCAAGCGCTTTCGTGACTACTCACATTATCAAGGAACTATGAAAGTAAAGCATCCAAGAAAGCTGTATAAGGGGTCCAGCCAACACTCACTATCAGATCCCACAACGGTTTTAAAAACGTGACGCGCGGCGAACCAACTTGGATAGGTCCCTTGCACAACTCACCCCCAAGTTATTCTACCCAAGAAAGTTTTTAAAAATTATTATTTGTCCAGTGTATTTTAAAATTTTAAAT
>NC_069451.1:34834408-34867945 GCF_026875155.1 Cherax quadricarinatus | reverse complement strand
GCTTCAGGGAGAATCTTGAGTTTTCCCTGAAGCAAGTTTATTTTTTCTCTGAGGATGAGAGTCCCCATGACAGTTTCTAGAGGTGGTACCTCCCTAATTTAATATATATATATATATATATATATATTATATATATATATATATATATATATATATATATATATATATATATATATATATATATATATATATATATATATATATATATATATATATATATATAAATACATATATTATTTTTAGCACATAGGTAGATTCCCACCAAGGCAGGGTGGCCCGAAAAAGAAAAACTTTCATCATCATTCACTCCATCACTGTCTTGCCAGAAGGGTGATTTACACTACAGTTATAAAACTGCAACATTAACACCCCTCCTTCAGAGTGCAGGCACTGTACTTCCCATCTCCAGGACTCAAGTCCGGCCTGCCGGTTTCCCTAAATCCCTTCATAAATGTTACTTTGCTCACACTCCAACAGTACATCAAGTATTAAAAACCATTTGTCTCCATTCACTCCTATCAAATACGCTTATGTACGCTTGCTGGAAGTCCAAGCCCCTCGCACACAAAACCTCCTTTACCCCCTCCCTCCAACTCTTCCTAGGCCGGCCCCTACCCAGCGCTCCCTCCACTACATGTCCAACCCACTTCAACAACCCTTCCTCAGCCCTCTGGATAATAGTTTTGGTAATCCCACACTTCTGAATTTCCAAACTACGAATTCTTTGCATTATATTCACACCACACATTGCCCTCAGACATGACATCTCCACTGCCTCCAGCCTTCTCCTCGTTGCAGCATTCATCACCCATGCTTCACACCCATACAAGAGTGTTGGTACAACTGTACTCTCATATATTCCCCTCTTTGCTTCCACGGACAAAGTTCTTTGTCTCCAAAGACTCCTAAGTGCACCACTCACCCTTTTCCCCTCATCAATTCTGTGATTCACCTCATCCTTCATAAACCCATCTGCTGACACGTCCACTCCCAAAAATCTGAATACATTCACCTCCTCCATACTCTCTCCCTCCAATCTGATATCCAATCTATCGTCACCTAATCTTTTTGTTATCCTCATAACCTTACTCTTTCCTATAATCACTTTTAATTTTCTTCTTTTACGTACCCTACCAAATTCATCCACCAACCTCTGCAACTTCTCTTCAGAATCTCCCAAAAGCACAGTGTCATCAGCAAAGAGTAACTGTGACAACTCTCACTTTGTGTTTGATTCTTTATCTTTTAACTCCACACCTCTCGCCAAGACCCTCGCATTCACTTCTCTTACAACCCCATCTATAAATATATTGAACAGCCACGGTGACATCACTCATCTAAGGCCTACTTTTACTGGGAAATAATCTCCTTCTTTCCTACATACTCTAACTTGAGCCTCACTATCCTCGTAAAAAGTCTTCACTGCTTTCAGTAACCTACCTCCTACACCATAGACCTGCAACATCTGCCACATTGCCCCCCTATCCACCCTGTCATACGCCTTTTCCAAATCCATAAATGCCACAAAGACCTCTTTAGCCTTATCTAAATATTGTTCACTTATATGTTTCACTGTAAACACCTGGTCCACACACCCCCTACCTTTCCTAAAGCCTCCTTGTTCATCTGCTATCCTATTCTCCGTCTTACTCTTAATTCTTTCAATAATAACTCTACCATACACTTTACCAGGTATACTCAACAGACTTATTCCCCTATAATTTTTGCACTCTCTTTTATCCCCTTTGCCTTTATACAAAGGAACTATACATGCTCTCTGCCAATCCCTAGGTACCTTACCCTTTACCATACCATTATTAAATAATATATATATATATATATATATATATATATATATATATTATATATATATATATATATATATATATATATATATATATATATATATATATATATATATATATATATATATATATCGGAGGTCACTCAGATTTTCTTCAATAGTCATCGGCTATGATAAAGTTATTAAGGCGAAACTTGCAAAATTGTTGTTCCTTACATGTCATTTGCATATATGCAAATGTAATATATGTCAGTGATATTTTTAGTGCTCCTCACAGGAGGTTACTTGATGCTGGTGAGGGGCTCTTGATCTAAGGAACTGGGCCTGTGCTAAAATTCCTTGAATTAAGCCTAAATGCCTTCTGTTACCCAGACCCTGTAAGACCCCTACGGTTCAGCGTTCCCCGATGAATGCAATAATAATAATAATAATAATAATAATAATAATAATAATAATAATAATAATAATAATAATAGCAACAACAACAACAACAACAACAACAACAACAACAACAACAACAACAACAACAACAACAACAACAACAACAACAACAACAACAACAACAACAATAATAATAATAATAATAATAATAAGAAGAAGAAGAAGAAGAAGGAGAAGAAGAAGAAGAAGAAGAAGAAGAAGAAGAAAATCATAATAATTATTCAGTACAGAATGCATTTGACTGTATATGAGAAAATCAGCACAATTCTACTTGTCTCTGCCGCCTGTCTTTCCTCAGGGATATATGTACCGAACGGAGTATATATCTCAGTGTATCTCCACTGAGAACTGCCTGCAGCTATAATGATCCTCTTGCAATAGATAATCTTCAATCAACCAGCGTTGCCTCTCCTGTCGAGAAAAGTTTAAGAAACAATATTAGCAGTGTAAATCTTTTACTTGAGCAGCATGGGCCAGTAGGCTTTCTGCAGTGCTCCTTCTTTCTTATGTATGTTGTTAAATCTGTTATCCGTCTCGACCATGTATTGTATCACTATATTTTGGTGATTCTATCTTCCTAATATTCCCGACTCACATCCAGGATGAGTTATCTTG
Source organism: Cherax quadricarinatus (assembly GCF_026875155.1). Classification (NCBI taxonomy): domain Eukaryota; kingdom Metazoa; phylum Arthropoda; class Malacostraca; order Decapoda; family Parastacidae; genus Cherax; species Cherax quadricarinatus. The sequence continues at coordinate 34,865,085 of NC_069451.1, read as the reverse complement.
ATGGCTCAGTTTACTGGAGCGACAAATTATCTGTATATGTCAACACTGTCCTGATTCTCAGTGAAAGGGACCTGGAAATTAGCTAGAGAGAGAGAGAGAGAGAGAGAGAGACTCTCACAACAGAAATTGGAGAAATTAAGTCAACTGAGTAAATAATAACACTGTCTCACGGATGATCTATTATCCTTTAACTCCAATACTTATGATCATTAATAATTGCAGAGGTTTTGCGATAAGCTGAGAGACTACCAGCTTTAAATAAGTCAAATATATTCAAGAACTTATGCCTGACACTATATCAACCTCTTAACCTTTATAATCTTTAACTTTCCATTTTAACTGTGTCAGTAATCAGCGTTTATCGTGAGATAGGACAGTAAATATTCTATGGATTACTAATCGCCAGTGAATGTCAGTGCAATAAACTGTATATGGCCATTGTAACATAATTTCCAGTTCTCTGAGTACCTTGGTGCTATTAATACACCAGAGGATCTACAAACCTCCCACTAATTAATTACCAATCCTTCGGTGACATGAGGATGTGTCCAGATCAGGGCAGTGAAGGATAAAGTTGAGGGCAGACTCACTATAGATAAGTCCCTTCAGGAGAGGGCTTAATTAATTCACTCTCAGTTTAATTCACCATAACCTACGAATAAGTCTCTATTATACAGAATCGTGCGTTCACAGTTTTTTCGTCTTCAACAAAGTTAATTGCCAATAATTTTTAACCTTTTAGCATAGTGTAAAGAAATGAGTTTGAAACTATGACATGATGTGGGTTACTGTGAGGGTAAAAATCTTCGAGGTCACGAATTAGGATAATGACTTCGGCTCAGGTTTTGCTCGACTATCAAACATTGAACCAAAACGTGGTTTATGCTTTCAATAAAATCAAGAAAACTTTGCTGCAATCAACTGTTTAAGAACAACTGAGCTTAATAAAGAAGACTTTAGGCGTACAAAATCCGATGAGAGACAAATTAACTGAATACATCACCTTGATTCCAGTGCATCACACATCTTGCAGTTCCTCCAGGCTTTGCAAATAGTCGGGAAGTTATTGATGTTTTAAGTGTCTGGAACCCCAGCCTATACTGAGAAAAATTTCCACTTCAGTCTATCAGTTTTGTTGAAGTGAATACATTGACTTCAGGCTGAGGGACTTATTACCTTAAACTTCTCCTGATCTTCCACCATTTTTCTCTGTATTGGACTGAAGAAACCAAACGTTGCACAAGTGTCTCAGTCTTCAGTTAACATTGAGTTGCATGATGTAATATCAACAATCACAGTAGAGATGTGTGTTGTAAGAACAACAATTTAGAGTACAGTGGTGCCCCGAGTTTCGAACTACTCCCAACTCAACCTATTATGTAAGTGTATTATTGTAAGTGCTTTTTGGAGCACATTTTTGGGGGTCTGAAAGGACTAATCTAATCTTCATTATTCCTTATGGGAACAAATTCGTTCAGTAACGAACAGCCTTATGGAATGAAGAAAGTACGAAACTCGGGGTATCACTGTACATCAAGAGTGATTTTCAGAGGATTCCTTCCTCCCTTTAACTCACAGATTCCATTAAGCTGATTTTAATGAAGTTCACTGAAGTAACTCGACTTTAAAAGCACACAACGTAAACCATAACACTGCAAACCTAAAACAATATATAAATATCTTTTTTTCAGTTTAGCCCAAATTTGGCTTCATGCTGAAGATTTCAGATTAAAATTATTATCTAAACGACTTACGGAAATATAAGAAAAAAATGTCATGCAGTAACTTTTAAGGAACTTAAAATCTTGTTAAATTTTAATAGCTTCGTAGGCCAAATTTTTATTAGCCAGTAAGATTAGATTTTTGTTTCAATTAAATTTAGGAAATTTGCTTAATATATCTGGTATCTTAATTTCATTTATATCTTGATATATCATATAGATTATATTACCTCTATATTCCTTAATAAGTGGATAAATAACTACATAGTGATATTCCAAAAAAAGTATTAACTATATTAAAATATAATAAATGTATTGAAAAAATTAATATCTCTTTAAGTTAAAAACACATAAACCATACCCCCGGCCGGGATTGAACCCGCGGTCATAGAGTCACGGCCACGCTAGCTGGAGATTCGTCTGTAAAAACTTGCATTTGTGGTCACAGAGGTGCCTGTGCTAACTTTCCTATGGTGTAGAAATATACCTAGTTGGATGAATCTTATTGTGGCTAGCTGGTCTAGTGGCTAACGCGACGGGCTGGAGTTTTGAGACTCTATGACCGCGGGTTCAATCCCGGCCGGGGGTATGGTTTATTTGCAATCGTGTCATTACGATTTCTTAAGTCACTTAAAAACACATGTAAAAAGGTTTGAAGGCGATCTGTAAAATTATTCTATAGTTATTACTCAGAATATATATATATATATATATATTATTATATATATTATATATATATATATATATATATATATATATATATATATATATATATATATATATATATATATATATATATATATATATGGTTTGTTTGCAATCGTGTCATTACGATTTCTTGAGTCAAATATATTTTAGATTTGTTTACAATAATTTAATACTAAACAAACACAGTGAAATATATTTTTTTCGTTAGGTTCAGAATGATTTTGGCGAAATTATTGCATACACAAATTTTCACTTGCCCTATATGGCAAGATGAGCGTTGCTATTTAAGCCAAGATGGCAAGTTCTGCCTATTCGGCACGACATAAAATATATATATATATATATATATATATATATATATATATATATATATATATATATATATATATATATATATATATATATATATATATATAATTTAACACGCCAGCCGTCTCCCACCGAGGCAGCGTGTCCCAAAAAAAGAAGAAATGCGTTTGCTTTTTACACATTTAGTAATATGTACAGGAGAAGGGGTTACTAGTCCCTTGCTCCCGGCATTTTAGTCGTCTCTTACGACACGCGTGGCTTACGGAGGAAGAATTCTTTGCCACTTCCCCATGGAGAAGAATGCAATATATGTAAGTACATACATTAACTATGTTAGTAAATTGGTAAATACGCATTCTCGGGTTAATTTACTTTATTGCACAGCTTGAAGATTAGGCTTATCACTGTTCTCATAAAATGCATCTGCGTTAAAGGTTTGAAACCGGCCAGAAGATGTATTCTACAGTTACCGAATAAAAATTAAAATAAAAATTATTTAGTAAAATTGGCAAAGTAAAACATACAGAACACAGTAGCAACACAACTCATCCGTTCAACGTAACTCATCAGCACTTAAAGGACAGAAGCCAGCTAGAAGAGCCAGTCTTCTGTTATCACAAGAACAGTAATGATTTAAAGGTCTTTATTAGTTATATTACTAAATTTACCAATTTGCAGCAATTTAGAATAACAAAGACAGTGCCATTCTACACATACGATGCACAAATACCCATCTACCCAAAGGTGGAATACATGCTAAGACACAGGTACTAAGTGGCATACACAACCACCCATTTATAAATACCCAGGCTGGTATTCTATACCTCTGAGCCACTGAGTCGCAGACACAGCCACATTTATCTAAAGGATAAACGTTCTATCACTGAACCAGTAAGCTGCAGGAAGAGTGACTACTAGTGGTAGAAATACAATTAGTCAATGACTGAAAAAGAAAATATACTATGTTCAACTTGATAGACAATTACTATCGACTATAAGTGCTGCCTGAGTTCGGCGAATTAATTTTTAGTGGGTTTGGGTTTAAGAAGGACTTGCCAAGTATGGGCCAGTAGGCCTGCTGCATTGTTCCTGCTTTCTTATGTTCTAATGAAATAATAAGTAATTAATCAAGCAATTAGTAATCAGGGTAGCTTTAATGATGTTAATTAAACATAAGTTTTAACAATGATTCCGTGAATTTCCAAGTTGTTACTAAAATTCAATTTAATGTTTGTTTATATGTTACTCACACGTCCGCACAGCATACGTCGCCCCGTGAACTCCTGGATCACATTTATCAGCATTTACAAAGGTGGTGGTGGTCCCTGTGGGCCCGGTAGATGACCACTGAATTATACATAGACAACATGACGGTGAGTAGACTTCCTGTTACAACAATTGTCACTATAAGACTAATTATTTAAGATTAAGGAGAGAGCCTATGTACTTCTCTGACAGTCGCCTGTTGGTGGGTATCTCTCTTTAAATGACGTGTTACATGTTCCTAACTCTGGAGTATATTGTAACTTTCTATTAGTGTATTCGGGATTATCGTTTTAGCCAGAGTTTTTATAGTTACCACAAACCCACATGAGCCTTTGAAAAATATTAGAGCATTTTGTTACATGGGTAATTTAGTATTTTTTCTATAAATGATGAGACATGATGACCATATGTAAATTTTTTTTTCCACTTGTTGCTTAAATTCTGTCTTGTGCATAATTATGTACGCTGGTGCGTAAGATTTTGTCATGCGTAGAGCACTGTTTCTTCCCTCTGGTTTTGCACACTGTTTCTCACTATAGTAAAATAATATTGTGAAAGACGGAGTCACGGTGCTACACGCCGTGGTCCTCTGCTAAGCCGGCTGACTTACTGTTAAATACCACAGACACTGCAGCATCCCAGAGGTAATCTGGCAAGCCACGACCACTGTACTGTCCATCACGACCAACACTGAGTGGTGGATGTGGCGGGGGAAGTTGTGGTGATGGTGGTAGAGGTGGTGATGGTGGTGGTAGTGGTGGTAGCGGTAGTGGTGATGGTGGTGGTGGTAGTGGTGGTAGTGGTGATGGTAGTAGTTGTGGTGATGGTGGTAGTGGTGGTGGTAGTGGTTGTGGTAGTGGTGGTGGTAGTGGTGATGGTGGTGGTAGTGATGGTAGTAGATGTGGTGGTAGTGGTGATGGTAGTAGTTGTGGTGATGGTGATGGTAGTAGGTGTGATGATGGTGGTAGTGGTGGTGGTAGCGCTGATGGTGTAGTTGTTGTGATGGTGTTGGTGGTAATGGTGATGGTAGTAGTTGTGGCGATGGTGGTGGTGGTAGTGGTGATGGTAGTAGTTGTGGTGATGGTGGTAGTGGTGGTGGTAGTGGTGATGGTGGTGGTGGTGATGGTAGTAGTTGTAGTGATGGTGGTGGTGATGTAAGTAGTTGTGGTGGTGGTGCTGGTAGTGATGGTGGCGGTGGTAGTGATGGTGATAGTGGTGGTGGTAGTGATGGTGGCAGTGGTGGTGGTGGTAGTGGTGATGGTAGTAGTTGCGGTGATGGTGGTGGTGGTAGTAGTAGTGGTGGTGGTAGTACTGGTGGCGATAGTGATAGCAGTGGTGGTGGTGGAAATAGTAGTGATGGTGGTGATGATGGTAGTGGTGGCAGTGGTAATTGTGGTGAAGTTACTCAGGGATAAACCACATTAACTTCTGTTACTCATTCAGTACCTGAATCCACTGTAAATATCAATGGAAGATATCTTGAAGTACCTACAAATAACTGTTCAATAGCCCCGGCCAGGACAAGAAACGACACCGTTTTTACTCAGTCTTGATAAGCAGATTAGTTCGCTTCTTCAACCTTCACATAACTTTGCATTAAGGTGTAGCTGAGTGCTCGTCTAGATATTCACTACTCACATAAACAGAGAAGACTGTTACCCATCAGCTTCCATCAACTGGTGACGCGTGAAATTGGCACTGTAGAACTTAATACAAGTTATAGCTTGGTGGTTCCTGTATTCGGCAGGGCACAGGTTTCGCTGTGAAGACACTGGTGTGTGGGGTGTGTGTGGGTGTGTACTCACCTATTTGTTGTTGTAGGGGACGATTCATTGCTTCTGGCCCCGCCTATTCACTGGTCCTCTCTCTCCCTGCTTCATGAGCTTTATCATACCTCGTCTTAAAACTATGCATAGTTCCCGCCTCCACTACGTCACTTTCTAGGCTATTCCACTTCCTGACACCTCTATGACTGAAGAAATACTTCCTAACATCCCTTTGACTCGTAAGACTCTTCATATTCCAATTGTGACCCCTTGTTTCTGTGTCCCATCTCTGGAACATCCTGTCTTTTATTTATTTATTTATTTATTTATTTATTAACAATTTGAGCACACATACAGAGGTACAAAAAATACAGATAAGAGCAGCATGCCAAAGCCACTTATACTATGCATAGCATTACGGGCTGGCTTAAAATTAACTAAGCAATGATGAAATCAGTGATAATACATTATTGTAAACAGATAACTATAAAGCACAAATGAGTATTACAAAGACAGGTCATATGGTTGCATGCATTGTTGTACATTCAGTCGTATGGAGTATTCTGTTAGGTAGTGTATTTAAAAAATAATAAAGTTAGATTGGGTTTTAGGTTTAACATTTATGTGATATAATTGTGAGAAACATTTAAGATATACAATTTATAAGGTTCAGTTATTCAGTATTTATTTGGTTTTGGGTGAGTAAGTGATCTTTGAGAAGAGACTTGAATTTATAAACAGGTAGTGTTTCATTTATATTTACAGGTAATGAATTCCAGATTTTAGGGCCTTTTATGTGCATTGAGTTTTTGCATAGTGTGAGATGGACACGAGGAACATCAAAGAGTGATCTGTGCCTTGTGTTATGGTCATGTGTTCTGTTGAGGTTGGCAAGGAGATGTTTGAGGGGAGGGTTAATATCAGAGTTAAGTGTTCTATGTATGTAATAGGTGCAGTAATAAGTATGGATGTTTTGTATGGTGAGTAGGTTTAGTGTATTGAATATTGATGGAGTGTGCTGCCTGTAGTGAGAATTTATCATTCTAACTGCAGCCTTTTGTTGGGTAATTAGTGGTCTGAGATGGTTAATTGTTGTTGAGCCCCATGCACAAATTCCATAGGTGAGATAGGGGTAAATAAGAGAGTGATATAGGGCCAGGAGGGCTGACTGTGGAACATAGTACCGTATCATCGATAGTATGCCTACAGTCTTGGAAATTTTCTTAGAAATTTGTTGTATATGTGTATGAAATTTGAGTCTATAATCAAGGTGGATTCCTAAGAATTTTCCCTCTGTTAGCTTTGTGATAGGTGATCGTTTATCATTATGTTAAGAGGTACATCTGTAGCTCTGTTACCAAACTGAATGAAGTAGGTTTTGTCAATGTTTAGTGTAAGTTTGTTAGTCCTCATCCAGGTAGATATTTTCTGTAATTCGGTATTTACAGTATTGGCTAGCGTGACTGGGCTCGGGTGAGAGAAGACGTATGTAGTGTCATCTGCAAATAGTGTGGGTTTGAGTAATTGCGAAGCATTTGGAAGGTCATTTATGTATAGGAGAAAGAGAAGAGGGCCAAGGACACTTCCCTGTGGGACACCAACTGTAATTGGTTGCGCAGAAGAGTTTGCCCCATTTGCGTACACATATTGGCTTCTGTTGCTGAGGTATGACTTGGGGTATTGAGGGAGTGCCCTCTTATACCATAGTGTGACAATTTTACGTGGAGCAAGTCATGGTCAACTGTATCAAAAGCTTTACGTAAGTCAATGAAGATCCCCAGTGGGACTTCTTTTTTCTCTATTGCAGTGTATATATGTTCTAGCATGTGTATAATAGCATCATTAGTATTTTTATTAGGCCTGAATCCAAATTGGCAGGGGTTGAGTATGTTTTGGGAGATAAGGTAGGAGTAGATTCGTTTATGAATTAATTTTTCGAAGATTTTAGAGAGAGGGTGTAAGTTGGATACTGGCCTATAGTTATTCAACTCTGTTTGGTCTCCTCCTTTGTGGATCGGGGTGACCCTTGCTATTTTGAGTACTGTAGGGAAGGTGGAGGATTCTATGGATTTGTTAAAGAGTGTTGCAATGATTGGTAATAGCACTTTTGACAGTTTTTTGTATATAAAGGGTGGTAAGGTATTTAAATCTCCTGCCTTGTTTTTTAGTGCGTTGATAATAAGGGAGACTTCGTATGGGTTGTCGGAGCTAGGAACAGTGTGCTCGGGTAGTTGCCGGTGAGGTAGTCATTTGGTGGGGTATCTGAGCTTGGGATTTTATTGGCAAGGTTTTGTCCTATAGTGGAGAAGAAATTCATTGAGTCTGTTTGCTGTTTCTGTTGGTGGGAGTTGGGGTTCATCTGATTTTGCTAATTTTATTTCGCTATTTCGTGATATCTTTTTTGTTCCCAGAATTTCTGATAGGGTTTTCCAGGTCTTTTTTATATCACCTCGTAAGTTGGATAATCTGTTCTCATAATACAACTTTTTTGCCCTTCTTATCAGGCTGGTTAGGATTGACGAGTAACGTTTTGTTTGGTCTCTGGTTATGTGACCCATTCTGTACTGTTTTTCATATTGGTGTTTTGGTATTTATGGATTTGAGAATGCTGGGTGTTAGCCAGGGACTGTTCAGTCTCTTAGCTGTCATCTGTTTAGTTTTTTTAGGGCAATGCTTGTTATAGAGGTATTGGGTCTTTTTTAGAAAATTATTAATACGTTCGTCAATATCTGTATAGATTTCTAGCTCAGTGTGCCAATCAATGTTTGCTACTGCTGTTGTGAAGTTATTAATGGCTGCCTCATTGTGAAGTCCGAAGGTGACTTTAGTAGTGTCTTGGGGTAGTTTACCAAGAGTTGTTATGAGGAAAGTAGGGTAGTGTTCTGTGGTATTATCTGTAATTATGCCTGAATTTTAAAGGGGATATGGTGTTGGTCCAGATGTGGTCAAGTAGGGAAACACTAGTCTCTGTAACTCTTGTAGGTTTTGTTACTGTTGGTAGTAACATACAGTTACTCATTGTGTTTGTGAATTCAGTAACGTGTGGGTCCTGGTCTTGCAGGAGATTTATATTAAAGTCACCTGAGAGTAGTAAGTGATCTTTGTTCATGCGTGCATCAGTTATCATACTTCCTAGGTTTTGACTAAATTGGCTAATGTTTGACTGTGGAACTCTGTAGATGTTTATCAATGTGAGAGGTTTTTGTAGGTATTTGGATTTGAATTTAGTATTATATATTCCCCATGTTCATCCCTTGTGCAAGTATTAGTGATACATTCTAGTTGGTCTGAGTAGTAATATGGCTGTTGCCACCCCCTGTTGGTCTGGCCTACAGTTGTGTACAGCTGTGTAACCAGGAATGGCATAGACATCTGTACTATCAGGCTTTAGCCAGGTTTCAGTTAGTGTAATGATGGACATATTGGCATGTAAGGAATTTAGTAATGCTATGAGGTCATCGTAATGCTTGCTTAAAGATCTGATATTGTAGTTAAAGACAGTTATGTTGTTGTTGGCACTGAGAAGTGCCTTTGATTGTTCTGCAGTGTAGTAATTACAGTAACTGTTTGATTCATTTAAGTCATTAAATAAGAGGTTGGTATCAGGATCAATGCTTGTTATCATAAGATTTGTAGTGAATCTATAGTTAGAATTAAGTATAAAACAAGTAAATAGTCTTAAGCTAAAAAAAAGCACCTGAATTATTTAACAAATGTAAAATAATGAGCTAAGGTAGTTTTTTTTTTTTTTTTTTTTTTTTTTTAAGCTAAAATAAAGGAGACAATATAAAAGGGACTAATACAAATAAAGTGATGATCAAATAATGGAGCTTGGGAATATGATAGTAGGTAGTACTATAAAGGTAATTTTTTAAAGTTAGAATTATAGTATAAAATTATAATATAAAAGGGACTAATATAAGTTGTGGTGAACAATAAAGTGGTAATCAAATAAATGAGCTTTGGAATATAATGACAAAATTGTGAACTTATTCTACTTTAGCACCTGAGAATAGCACCTTGATTATTTTACAATTATGAATATATAAACTTGGGTAGTTATATAAAGCTAAATAAAGGTGAAAATATATAAGGACTAAAAATTAAGTAATGGTAAACAAGTTAAATGGACAGATGGTAGGAATTATAATATAAACTTATAATATAAAAATTACAATTTGAAATGGTACTTGCAATTGCACTAGAGTCTGTATAGGTTGTTGACAAGATCAAGATTATAACTAGATTTAAATTGACAAATAAAATTCACAATTAAAGTACAAAAGATAATAGTAAAATAATAACAATGGTAATGTCTTGGTTCATAATATGATAGTAAGATGGTAGACAGGTACCAGGTACCCAGGTACACAGTGTACAAAGGATAATTATAAAGGTTGGGGTTGAATATACAAACTTGAAAATTTGGCAACAAAATGTTATGGGAAGTATAAAATAATGTTTAATGTACAAAGTAAAATTGACTGGTAGTAAATATGGTGTTTAATAAAATTTTAGTAAGTAATAATGATTACAAAAAAGTGAAAAGTAATGTTTATTTCATTCAATATTGCACTGGTAGTTATACTTGAGGTTATATGGCAGTACAAGGTAATTAAGAGTAATCTAAGATAGTAAATGTGGTATTAAAACAGGTAAAGGTAATTAGACAAGTAATGGTTATTAAATGTCAAAAATGTTAAGAGTAAATTGAAATTTGCCCACCTTGTCAAATTCCTCGCCGTATTTTATATGTCGTTATCGTGTCTCCCCTGACCCTCATATCTTCCAGTGTCGTCAGGCCAATTTCCCTTAACCTTTCATCGTAGGACAATCACCTTAGCTCTGGGATTAGTCTTGTTGCAAATCTTTGCACTTTCTCTAATTTCTACTAGACGTACTTGAACAGGTGTGGGTCCCAAACTGCTGCTGCATACTCCAATATGGGGCTGACGTAAATGATGTACAGAGTCTTGAACGATTCCTTACTGAGGTGTGCGTGTTAGTGTATTCACAACACATGTTTCAAGTGTCAGAAAGTGACTCAACTGTGACTATGAGGACACTGGTGTGTGTGTTGTGTTCACAATACACAGTATGATGGTTCTCGTGTCAGGAAAAGACTCATCTCTCACTATAATTTAACTCCCTATGAGAGGCAAGGACGATTAACCAGAGGATTATTTGAATTATGATAACTACACTCTACAGGTGAGACAGCTAGATAATAGGTGAGAATGTGTGTGTTAAATAACAAAAAGGCACAATACCGTGACTGGAAAAATACACAAATAACCCGCACATAAAAGAGAGAAGCTTACGACGACGTTTCGGTCCGACTTGGACCATTGACAAAGTCACACTAACAGAGGTGGAGCAGGACGGCTATATATAGGCAGGAAGAGGTGGTGGTAGTAGTAGTAGTAGTAGTAGTAGTAGTAGTAGTAGTACAAGAATTGTATATAATACCGACAGGATGAAATTAAGACATGCACAACGCCCGGGCATCCCCATCGTAGACGTTTCGCCATCCAGCCAGCCACTGGATGGCGAAACGTCCACAACAAAGACAACCAGACGCCGCACATGTGTTTAATTTCAACAGTAGTTGTAGTAGAAGAAGAAGATGGTAGTAGTAGTGGTAGGGAAGAAGTGGAAATAAGGAAGACGAGCCAGTCAAATACAAAGGAAGGGGAGCACTGCAAGAGAGCTAGATGCCCACAGATGGAGAGCAAGCGCACAGAGGTGCGTGAAAGGGGAAGTGGTGAAAAAAATAAATGAAGAAGGAACAGAAACACGAGACAGGAGAGAGAAAGACAACCCATAGGAGAAAAGGAGAGAGGAAAGGGGAAGAGGAAGAAGAAAAAGAAAAAGAAAAAGTGAGGATTCAGGTTAAGTCACGGGTGTTCTGAAGTTTGGAGCATTTTACAATGTAGTGGGAGAGGAAGTCATCTACAGAGACGAAGCCAGGGCTAAGGTTCATACAAGGAAAGTTGTGTATTAGAGAGGATTCAACTAGACGGCGACTGTTCGAGTTGGAAGTAGGGAAGACAGTTTTAGCAGAAGACCAGTCAATAGGATGGCTATGATCTCTGACGTGACAGAAAAGAGCATTGTTAGTGTCGGCAAGCCTAACACTATTTTTGTGCTCCCTAAGTCTGTCAGAAAGAGATCGACCAGTTTCTCCGAAGTATTGAAGAGAACAGGAGGAGCAAGAAATAGAGTAGACACCAGGAACATCTGTAGAGGGAGGAGAGGTATGAACGAGATTAGTGCGAAGAGTGTTAGTCTGGCAGAAGGTAAGCTTAATGTCTAAGGGACGGAGAGAATTGTTGAGATTAGAAAGACCGGAAATGTAGGGAAGGCAGAGGATAGAAGAGTTCCCATGAGTAGAGAGTTTGGGAGAACTCATGGGAACTCTTCTATCCTCTGCCTTCCCTACATTTCCGGTCTTTCTAATCTCAACAATTCTCTCCGTCCCTTAGACATTAAGCTTACCTTCTGCCAGACTAACACTCTTCGCACTAATCTCGTTCATACCTCTCCTCCCTCTACAGATGTTCCTGGTGTCTACTCTATTTCTTGCTCCTCCTGTTCTCTTCAATACTTCGGAGAAACTGGTCGATCTCTTTCTGACAGACTTAGGGAGCACAAAAATAGTGTTAGGCTTGCCGACACTAACAATGCTCTTTTCTGTCACGTCAGAGATCATAGCCATCCTATTGACTGGTCTTCTGCTAAAACTGTCTTCCCTACTTCCAACTCGAACAGTCGCCGTCTAGTTGAATCCTCTCTAATACACAACTTTCCTTGTATGAACCTTAGCCCTGGCTTCGTCTCTGTAGATGACTTCCTCTCCCACTACATTGTAAAATGCTCCAAACTTCAGAACACCCGTGACTTAACCTGAATCCTCACTTTTTCTTTTTCTATATCTTCTTCCTCTTCCCCTTTCCTCTCTCCTTTTCTCCTCTGGGTTGTCTTTCTCTCTCCTGTCTCGTGTTTCTGTTCCTTCTTCATTTATTTTATTTCACCACTTCCCCTTTCACGCACCTCTGTGCGCTTGCTCTCCCTCTGTGGGTATCTAGCTCTCTTGCAGTGCTCCCCTTCCTTTGTATTTGACTGGCTCGTCTTCCTTATTTCCCACTTCTTCCGCTACCACTACTACTACCTCTTCTTCTTCTACTACAACTACTGTTGAAATTAAGACACATGTGCGGCGTCTGGTTGTCTTTGTTGTGGACGTTTCGCCATCCAGTGGCTGGCTGGATGGCGAAACGTCTACGATGGGGATGCCCGGGCGTTGTGCATGTCTTAATTTCATCCTGTCGGTATTATATACAATTCTTGTACTACTACTACTACTACTACTACTACCACCACCTCTTCCTGCCTATATATAGCCGTCCTGCTCCACCTCTGTTAGTGTGACTTTGTCAATGGTCCAAGTCGGACCGAAACGTCGTCGTAAGCTTCTCTCTTTTATGTGCGGGTTATTTGTGTAATGTGTGTGTTTACTTCTTTGGGTCAACGTTAGTGTGTAATGACAAACCATACCACGGGCGGGGCTTGAACCCGCGGTCAGGGTCGAAAACCGTGGCATGGTTTGTTTGCAATTGTGTCATTACGATCTCGTGAGTCATGATCCGGGCAAAGACAGGTGAGGTAAAATGAAAGGGAAAAACATCGCATAATGTGCAAAATATAACTACTGATAATAGAGTGAAATACTTAAACTTAGAGTGATTTTTAATTGTGTAAGATAAATTACCATTCCCCATGGGGAAGTGGAGAAGAATCCTTCCTCCGTAAGCCATGGGTGTAGTAAGAGGAGCAGGGGCTAGTAACCCGTTCTGCCGAATAAATTACAAAATGTAAAATGAAGAAAAACTTTGGTTTCCTCATTTTTTGGGTCACCTGCCTCGGTGGGAGACGGCCATTGCGCTAAAAAAAATAAACTACTAACAGAACCCTAATTGATTTGGTGCGATGTGGTTCCAGAACGACCCTGAACTACTGAACTACTTTGCTAACGAAAGTTTCAACCAGGAAACCTGGACACGACCCTCGTGAGTTACCGTCAAGTAATTTTGTGATAAATATTTTGAGAAATCTTTACAAGAAAATGATCTCTCCCAGTAACTTCCCATATGGGTGTTCCTGGGAAAGAGCCGTGGAAGGGTAGTCCTCGGGAGGAAGTCATGAGACAGAGTCCATGAGAGAGAGAAAAGGCACTATTGTACCCAACGGTAGCTAGCATACCACCACTTGTGCCCCTTGATGGATGACCAGATTACTGCCATAAATCTCTGGACTGGCATCAAAACCCCTGACTTATTACTGTCAGACGAGCTGAGTGCCTCCACGTCCCTCTCGCGTCAGCAACTAACAATCATAACCAGGCATCACTGGAGTTACATTTTACACGGTGATATATTTAACCACCCAAACAGTAATTAAAGGAAATTTGACAAAAAGTAGGTATGAATATTTATATATTTATTTATTTCCGAGCAATTGTTCTGTAACCTGGTAAATATTTTTGTTTCCCAAATAAGAAAAAAAAATTACCTTAGCATTTCTTTCGACTTTTTCAGATTTAATTAAAAAATAATTTTAATCGATATTCCAACGAGATTCTTGTACACAAGTTGCCTACGATGGTGTAGGATTGTATGGTCCAGTAGGTTCGAGCGTCGTGAATTTTCGCTCACCATGAGGCGGGCTAACACGGGTTCGATCCCCCGGCTAGTCGCAGTGTTGTTATTGATTAAATACCACTCGTTCGTGGTTACAATACTATATATACTGCTTGTGGAGGCTAGTCCACCTAACGGGGAGAAAAATGAAATTAGATCTGAGGCACCCACACCATCGTATGTCCCAGGATCACGGTACAGCACCTAGTTCTGCTGGGTGCGTGATTCTTGTAGGATTGTATGATCCAGTGGGTTAGAGCATCGTGAATTTACGCTCACCACGAGGCGGGCTAAAACAACACGGGTTCAATTCCCGGCTAGTCTCGGTGTTGTTATTGACTGAATACCACTCGTTCGTGGTTACAATATATATATATGCAAAACAACCACTGTGAAAGAATAGTGAAATTCTAAGCGCTTTCGTGATTTCTCACATTATCAAGCAAGTATAAAAACAAAGCATCAAAGGAAGGTATATAAGAGTGAAGACTACCTCTCATCATCACATCCCACAACAAAACTACACCTCACTCATGCGTGACGACACCCTAAAACACACCTAATACTCTACCAAGAATTAAGATTTAATACTTGTTTAATGTATCAATAAGTTCTTCCCAAATATTATTAATTATAAATGAATCCAATTTATATAAACCAAAGAAAATATTCATATTACTGTCAAAACTGCTTTTTATGAAACAAGATTCAATTATATTCCTGTCGACCATGGACTTGCTTGATACAACTTTCTCAACTTTTTCAAAATCAATTGGTTAAAATCTCTCACATGAATAAATAGAGCATTGGAATCTTGTCCAGTTCTAATGCTATATTTATGTTGTATTAATCTTAGTTCGAGATTTTTACCAGTTTGACCGTAATAAACTTTATCGCAAATTTTACAAGGAATCTTATAGACACATCCGACAGCATTTTGGGGGGAATTCTTTATCAAAAGTTTTTTTTACTGTATCAAGATTTTTAAATACAACTTTGATATTAAAAGTCTTAAGAAGAGAAGGCATATCAACCAAGTTTTCATGGTAAGGGAGAACCAACATATTTTTAGTTGAATAAGGCTGGATGTCCCTTTTTGGATTGTTAAAAATATTTCTAGCAACTTTAAAAGATTTATCATTTACGTTTCTTGGGTATTTCAAATCATTAGCTATTTCATAAATTTTGGACGTTTCTTCATCTATGAACTCTAGACTACATATATGCAAAGCTCTTAAAAGCATTGATGAGAAAACCGACAGTTTAACTCTATCTTGATGTGAAGAATAATAGTGGACATAGAAACAGTTATTTCTAGGTTTTCAGAAAATTTTAAATTTAAAGTCATTGTTACCCTTAATAATTAAAACATGTAGAAAAGGCAATGAGTTATTTGCTTCGAACTGAACAGTAACGTTTATAGAATGGGCTAAGCTATTTAATTCAACAAGGAAATGGTTTATATCTATATTTTTAGGCATAGGACACAAAATATCATCAATATATCTGAACCATTTAGCTCTATTAGGGAGGATTGTGTTAAGTAGCCTTGTTTCAAAAAATTCCATGTAAAAGTTACTAAGAACAGGTGAAAAAGGATTTCCCATTGCCATACCAAACTTTTGAGTATAAAACTTGCCATTAAATACAAATTTTGCATCAACAATGCAAAGTTTAATAAGTTTAATGATAGTGGGAATTAGCAAATTCCTCAGCTAAGAAACAAGTTCCTCAGATAAGAAACTTAATAAATCATCAACTGGAACTTTTATAAAAAAGGAAGTAACATCAAAACTAACCAAGCTGAAATCATTTAAGTCAATCAAGGTGCTTAACTTATCAACTAAATTTATGTAGTAGAGTATTAGACGGGTTTCACAAAGTTGGGTGTCGTCACGTGTGTGTGAGGTATAGCTTTGTTGTGGGATGTGATGGTGAGGTGTAGTCTTGACCCTTTATATGCCTTCATTTGATGTTTTGTTTTTATAGCTCCTTGATAATGTGAAAGATCACGAAAATGATTGGAATTTCATTATTCATTCACTGTGGTTGCTTTGCATATTCTGATATCACCTGTTTACTGTGATCTTATTGTATATATATATATATATATATATATATATATATATATATATATATATATATATATATATATATATATATATATATATATATATATATATATATATACTATATATATATATATTATAATATATATATATATATATATATATATATATATATATATATATATATATATATATATTAATATATATATATATATATATATATATATATATATATATATTATATATATATATATATATTATATATATATATATATATATATATATATATATATATATATATATATATATATATATATATATATATATATATACATACACACACATATATATATACACACATACACACATAATATATATATATATATAATATATATATATATATTATATATATATATATATTATATATATATATATATATATATATATATACATATATAATATAGGGAAGTACCATCTCTATAGCTGAACTGGGGACCCTTATCCTCAGAGAAGACAATAAACGTACCTCAGGGAAAACTCAATGTTCTCCCCGGAGCTGTTTGAATATTTTCTTCTCCTACCACCCCCTATATTTAATATTCTATGTGAACATTTATTAAATAAACAGAATACATTTACAGAAAAACACAAACATGAATACAATGGTATAATGTATTAAATATTATGAATTTCCTCCAGCTCCTCCGAAGCCGGACGCGAGCCAAGTATGCAGCAAGCATTTCCCCTTTGGATGGCCATGCTGAGGCGCTGGAACATGAAAGTGGCTGCCCTCGGGCCCCTGGTGGTGTCGATGAGTCTGGAACCCAATTCTTTAAGGAAACGTGTGGCATTTTTTCCCCATTATCCAAAGGTCCCTGATCCCACTGGGACAAATTGATACTGTTGGCTTATGTCCCTGTACTTGCTGATCTTGTACTCCTCTCTGTGGTCAGCAGCTCCTCCCTGTCGTCCCACACTGTAATGGATATAAGTGTCAGCCAGTGTGGACACACAGGTATAGTTCCATGCTAAGAGCTTGCCATTCTTCCAAGGATAGATGGTGATCCCGTCGGGGCGGTTTCCTGGGTTGTGGGTATTGTTTCCTGATATATATATATATTTGTATATATACATATACATATATATATATATATATATATATATATATATATATATATATTATATATATATATATATATATATATATATATATATATATATATATATATATATATATATATATAACTAGGTAGTAGGTTGGTAGACAGCAACCGCCCAGGGAGGTACTACCGTCCTGCCAAGTGAGTGTAAAACGAAAGCCTGTAATTGTTTTACATGATGGTAGGATTGCTGGTGTACTTTTTTTCTGTCTCATAAACATGCAAGATTTCAGGTATGTCTTGCTACTTCTACTTAAACTTAGGTCACACTACACATACATGTACAAGCATATATATGTATGTATTATACACATCCCTCTGGGTTTTCTTCTATTTCTTTCTAGTTCTTGTTGTTGTTTATTTCCTCTTATCTCCATGGGGAAGTGGAACAGAATTCTTCCTCCGTAAGCCATGCGTGTTGTAAGAGGCGACTAAAATGCCAGGAGCAAGGGGCTAGTAACCCTTCTCCCGTATAAATTACTAAATTTAAAAAGAGAAACTTTCGTTTTTCTTTTTGGGCCACCTGCCTTGGTGGGATACGGCGGTTTGTTGAAAAAAAAAATATATATATATATATATATATATATATATATATATATATATATATATATATATTTTATATTTTAATATATATATATATATATATATATATATGGGTAGAGTGATGCGTACTTTGTTCAGTTCTCACATGGCTGAAACCAAGTCATCGAGACAATCTCCCGGGGAAACTGGCAAATCTGTTAGAAGCTAGGTGCTAGAGGGGTACATATAGCTTAATTAATCTTGCAGTATTCTCTGGTTGATGACCGTGTTAATAATAACAATATTTTTATTTACTACCAGTACATGTACAAGGTATGCAGACAATAGCTGACATCACTGACATACTGCTATTAAAGCAAATGTTCAATATTCAGGTGATATTTGTCTTGGATCTGCACAGAAGAAAACGTTTTATTGTTTGCTTGAGAACTCTTGGCTCTTGATCTAGGGAATTGGATCTGTGGTCCAGTTCCCTGAATTCAGACTGAATGCCTCCCATCCCCCCTACAGGCGCTGTATAATCCTACGGGTTTAGCTCTCCCCCTTGATTATAATAATAATAACTGATTCTTGTTTCTCCTATGTATAGTGTCAGCCTTTCAGTTTTATCTTCTCAGTTTTATCTCTTTAACCCGCATTTATTTTTTTTATTATAGTGAAACGTCAAAATTCTCTGAGTTCTGTGATAAACGCCGTGAATAAACAGAAGAATGAACGGGATTCGAACCGTGGTCCTGTATTGTGTGTGCAACTCTTGTTCCACGGAAATTGACCTATCTTCCACCTCCTTGGATCAGTTATGATTGTCTCAATTCCCTTATGCGCTAAATGAGCCCTACAAGTTTAGCTCTTTGTCGATTTGAAAATCCTAGAGGGCTGGTCTCAGTTCTGCACAAAGAAATCGCTCCCTAAGAAAGCAAAAGACTCGGCAGATGGTGCAACATTGTTATAATTGAAAAGCAGGAGAGCCATGAGTACACTGTGAGAACATACTAAGTGTCAGGGGCCAAAGGCTGTTCAACATTTTGCTATCATACATAAGGGGGATTACCAATAGACCGCTGGCTGTCTTCAAGCGGGAACAGGACAGACACTTAAAGTTAGTACCTGTCCAGTAAAGCTGTGGTTCTTCTGTTGAATTGCATGCGGCCAGTAGTAACAGCCTGGTTGATCAGGCCTTGATCCACCGGGAGGCCTAATCTAGGACTGGGCCTCCGGGGCATTGACCCTGGAACGACCTCCAGGTAGCCTATAATAATAATAATAATGATAAATTATTATTATTATTATTATTATTATTATTATTATTATTATTATTATTATTATTATTATTATTATTATTATTTGTATACGTTGGAAACCCATTAGAAGTGCCGCTTAATAGTTCTATACACAAATAATCCGCACATAAAAGAGAGAAGCTTA
Organism: Cherax quadricarinatus; assembly: GCF_026875155.1. Taxonomy (NCBI): domain Eukaryota; kingdom Metazoa; phylum Arthropoda; class Malacostraca; order Decapoda; family Parastacidae; genus Cherax; species Cherax quadricarinatus. Next base: position 34,845,419 of record NC_069451.1, on the reverse strand, counting down.
CGACGACGTTTCGGTCCGACTTGTCAATGGTCCAACTCGGACCGAAACGTCGTCGTAAGCTTCTCTCTTTTATGTGCGGGTTATTTGTGTATCGTTCCAGTCACGGTATTGTGCCTTTTTGTTATTAAGAGTTGTAAGTTCCAAATTCCTGAAAACACTCTCACTGTGATTTATATCAGAACACACGAGGTTAGTGTCAAAGTTTAATGTCTTTTATTCGTCTGATCTATCCTAAATACTGTTGTTTCACGGCTATGAGGTCCAGCAGATATTCCAGTACGTTGGGTTCTGTTACTCGTTGGCTGACGACAAATTTCCTCCTCTCACGGTTTTCGTTATATTTTTATATATTATCTATCATGTATTGCAAACACTAATTATGATATTTTCTGCTGAATTGTTAGAATATCGAGACAATGTTCGAGATTCATTAAGTGATTTTTAAATGGACCAAGAGCAGCAATAACCTGGTTGACCAGGCTAGCACCAGACGTCCCTGTCACATGGGGGAGCACCGAGAGTACACAAACTAGAAATTCATCGAAGGTATATCAGTGGTAAACATAAGAACATAAGAAAGGAGGAACACTGCAGCAGGCCTGCTGGCCCATACTAGGCAGGTCCTTAAAGACACTAATAATACTCCGGTAATTAATTTTTATAAGACACTAATAATACTCCGGTAATTAATTTTTATAAGACACTAATAATACTCCGGTAATTAATTTTTATAGTGGATCAGAAGAAGATAAATTATGTAACATCACAGTCACTAGTGAAATGGTTGTGAAGCAGATAGACAGACTGAAGCAAAATAAGTCACCGGGTCCTGATGAGGTTTTTTCAAGGGTTCTAAAGGAATGCAAAATGGAAGTCTGTGAACCATTAACTAATATTTTTAATTTATCTCTTCAAACAGGTGCAGTGTCTGATATGTGGAAGATGGCTCATGTAATTCCTATTTTTAAAACAGGGGACAAGTCGTTACCGTCAAATTACCGCCCAATAAGCCTGACCTCAATTGTAGGCAAATTACTAGAGTCAATTATAGCTGAGATTATAAGAAGCCATCTCGATAAGCATAGCTTGATTAATGATACTCAGCATGGATTCACAAGAGGCCGGTCTTGTCTAACTAATTTATTAACTTTCTTCAGTAAAGCTTTTGAGGCTGTTGACCACGATAAAGAATTTGATGTTATTTACTTAGATTTTAGTAAGGCATTTGATAGAGTTCCGCACCAAAGACTGTTGAAGAAAGTAGCAGCTCATGGCATTGGGGGAAGGGTGCTCTCGTGGATCGAGTCATGGCTCACAGACAGGAAGCAAAGAGTGTCAATAAATGGGGTTAAATCCGAGTGGGGATCAGTAACAAGTGGCGTTCCACAGGGATCAGTCTTGGGCCCGTTGTTGTTTATAATATATATCAATGATCTTGATGAAGGAATTACTAGTGATATGAGCAAATTCGCTGATGACACGAAGATAGGTAGGATAATTGATTCAAACGTAGATGTTAGGGAACTTCAGGAGGATTTAGACAAACTCTACTCTTGGTCAGAAAAGTGGCAGATGCAGTTCAATGTAGATAAATGCAAGGTTCTGAAGCTCGGGAGTGTCCATAACCCTAGCACTTATAAGTTAAATAATGTAGAACTTAACCATACAGATTGCGAAAAGGACTTGGGGTTATGGTAAGCAGCAACCTTAAACCAAGACAGCAATGCCTAAGCGTACGTAATAAGGCAAATAGATTACTGGGATTTATATCAAGAAGTGTAAGCAACAGAAGTCCAGAGGTCATACTGCAGCTTTATACATCATTAGTAAGGCCTCACCTAGATTATGCAGCTCAATTCTGGTCTCCATATTACAGAATGGACATAAATTCGTTAGAAAACATTCAGCGTAGGATGACTAAATTATACATAGCATTAGAAATCTTCCTTATGAAGAAAGATTGAAGACTCTTAAGTTACATTCACTTGTTAGACGAAGAATGAGGGGAGACCTGATCGAAGTGTATAAGTGGAAGATAGGTATTAATAAAGGGGATATTAAAAAGGTCTTTAGGATATCTCTCCAAGAGAGAACCCGCAGTAATGGATTTAAATTAGATAAGTTTAGATTTAGAAAGGACATAGGCAAGTATTGGTTTGGAAATAGGGTAGTTGATGAGTGGAACAGTCTACCTAGTTGGGTTATTGAGGCTAGGACTTTGGGTAGTTTCAAATTTAGGTTGGATAAGTACATGAGTGGGAGGGGTTGGATTTGAGTGGGACTTGCACATCGGAGCTTATTTCTTGGGTAGCATTGAAAATTGGGTGGGTCAAATGTTTGTTAGTGGGATGAATTGTAAAGGACCTGCCTAGTATGGGCCAACAGGCCTGCTGCAGTGTTCCTCCTTTCTTATGTTCTTATGTTTACAATTCATCCCACTAACAAACATTTGACCAACCCAATTTTCAATGCCACCCAAGAAACAAGCTCCGATGTGCAAGTCCCTCTCAAATCCAACCCCTCCCACTCATGTACTTATCCAACCTGGAAATAAATGGTATAAAATACCGACACAATGGAAATATAAACACATATGCAGTATAATGTGATCCTATATTGACTACGTTTCGTTTGTGACTTGAAAAAGCCCACTGTGTGGGCGAAACGTAGTCAATAAAGGATCACATTATACTGCATATGTGTTTATATTTCCACTTATCCAACCTAAATTTGAAACTACCCAAAGTCCTAGCCTCAATATGCTGGATGGTAAACAAAAATAACGATAAAATTATGGATTTCTTCCATTTCTTCTGCTAGAATTACGAGTACATCGTCTACAATGTTTAATACTTGAAGACGATGTAATCAGTCCATCACCCTTAAAGTTTTGAGGTGGTCAGTCCCTCAGTCTGGAGAAGAGCATTGTTCCATAGTATGAAACAATATGGCGCTATAAAAGCTCCATCCTGTCACTTCTTCTCCATATTGTTTCATACTATGGAACAATGCTCTTCTCCAGACTGAGGGACTGACCACCTCAAAACTTTAAGGGTGATGGACTGATTACATCGTCTTCAAGTATCTTCTGCTTCTATCAACTTTTCTGTACTTGACTGAAGAAGCCTACTGTGTAGGCGAAACGTTTCATAATAAAGATACCTCACTGTTGCATATGTGTCTTACCTAACAACCTGTCGGTATTTTATACCATTTTAATGTTCAATCTGTCAGACACTGCAACACAAGGGTATCTTGGTACAGACCTGCAATCAACTTCGACAACTTCCACTAGTGAGAGGGGCTGGGTTTGAGAGGGACCTAACCTTTCAACATCTGAGTTCTTACCTCTCCTAGTGGCCTACGTCTCACCTCCTGGCGCTATAAAAGCTCCATCCTGTCACTTCTTCTCCATATTGTTTCATACTATGGAACAATGCTCTTCTCCAGACTGAGGGACTGTCCACCTCAAAACTTTAAGGGTGATGGACTGATTACATCGTCTTCAAGTATCTTCTGCTTCTATCAACTTTTCTGTACTTGACTGAAGAAGCCTACTGTGTAGGCGAAACGTTTCATAATAAAGATACCTAACTGTTGCATATGTGTCTTACCTAACAACCTGTCGGTATTTTATACCATTTTAATGTTCAATCTGTCAGACACTGCAACACAAGGGTATCTTGGTACAGACCTGCAATCAACTTCGACAACTTCCACTAGTGAGAGGGGCTGGGTTTGAGAGGGACTTAACCTTTCAACATCTGAGTTCTTACCTCTCCTAGTGGCCTACGTCTCACCTCCTGGCGCTATAAAAGCTCCATCCTGTCACTTCTTCTCCATATTGTTTCATACTATGGAACAATGCTCTTCTCCAGACTGAGGGACTGACCACCTCAAAACTTTAAGGGTGATGGACTGATTACATCGTCTTCAAGTATCTTCTGCTTCTATCAACTTTTCTGTACTTGACTGAAGAAGCCTACTGTGTAGGCGAAACGTTTCATAATAAAGATACCTAACTGTTGCATATGTGTCTTACCTAACAACCTGTCGGTATTTTATACCATTTTAATGTTCGACTCAAGTGATGTTGTGTACTGGACTCCAGCGATGTTGTGTACTGGACTCCAGCGATGTTGTGTACTGGACTCCAGCGATGTTGTGTACTGGACTCCAGCGATGTTGTGTACTGGACTCAGGTGATGTGTACTGGACTCCATCGATGTTGTGTACTGGACTCCAGCGATGTTGTGTACTGGACTCCAGCGATGTTGTGTACTGGACTCAAGCGATGTTGTGTACTGGACCCCAGCGAAGTTGTGTACTGGACTCAGGTGATGTGTACTGAACTTCAGCGATGTTGTATACTGGACTCCAGCGATGTTGTGTACTGGACTCAAGGGATGTTGTGTACTGGACTCCAGTGATGTGTACTGGACTCAGGTGATGTGTACTGAACTTCAGCGATGTTGTATACTGGACTCCAGTGATGTTGTGTACTGGACTCCAGCGATGTTGTGTACTGGACTCCAGCGATGTTGTGTACTGGACTCAGGTGATGTGTACTGGACTCCAGCGATGTTGTATACTGAACTCCAGCGATGTTGTGTACTGGACTCCAGCGATGTTGTGTACTGGACTCCAGCGATGTTGTGTACTGGACTCCAGCGATGTTGTGTACTGGACTCCAGCGATGTTGTGTACTGTGTTCCAGCGATGTTGTGTACTGGACTCCAGCGATGTTGTGTACTGGATTCCAGCGATGTTGTGTACTGGACTCCAGCGATGTTGTGTACTGGACTCCAGCGATGTTGTGTACTGACTCCAGTGATGTTGTGTACTGGACTCCAGCGATGTTGTGTACTGGATTCTAGCGATGTTGTGTACTGGACTCCAGCGATGTTGTGTACTGGACTCCAGCGATGTTGCGTACTGGACTCCAGTGATGTTGTGTACTGGACTCCAGTGATGTTGTGTACTGACTCCAGCGATGTTGTATACTGGACTCCAGGAATGTTGTGTACTGGACTCCAGCGATGTTGTATACTGGACTCTAGTGATGTTGTGTACTGGACTCCAGTGATGATGTGTACTGGACTCCAGCGATGTTGTGTACTGGACTCCATGAATGTTGTGTACTGGACTCCAGCGATGTTATGTTCTGGATTCCAGCGATGTTGTGTACTGGACTCCAGGAATATTGTGTACTGAACTCCAACGATGTTGTGTACTGGACTCCAGTGATGTGTACTGGACTCCAGCGATGCTTTGTTCTGGACTCCAGCGATGTTGTGTACTGGACTCCAGGAATATTGTGTACTGAACTCCAGCGATGTTGTGTACTGGACTCCAGTGATGTTGTGTACTGGACTCCAGTGATGATGTGTACTGGATTCCAGCGATATTTTGTACTGGACTCCAGCGATGTTGTGCACTGGACTCCAGCGATGTTGTATACTGGACTCCAGTGATGTTGTGTACTGGACTCCAGCGATGTTGTGTACTGACTCCAGCGATGTTGTATACTGGACTCCAACGATGTTGTGTACTGGATTCCAGCGATGTTGTGTACTGGACTCCAGTGATGTGTACTGGACTCCAGCGATGCTTTGTTCTGGACTCCAGCGATGTTGTGTACTGGACTCCAGGAATATTGTGTACTGAACTCCAGCGATGTTGTGTACTGGACTCCAGTGATGTTGTGTACTGGACTCCAGTGATGATGTGTACTGGATTCCAGCGATATTTTGTACTGGACTCCAGCGATGTTGTGCACTGGGACTCCAGCGATGTTGTATACTGGACTCCATGTGATGTTGTGTACTGGACTCCAGCGATGTTGTGTACTGACTCCAGCGATGTTGTATACTGGACTCCAACGATGTTGTGTACTGGATTCCAGCGATGTTGTGTACTGGACTCCAGTGATGTGTACTGGACTCCAGCGATGCTTTGTTCTGGACTCCAGCGATGTTGTGTACTGGACTCCAGGAATATTGTGTACTGAACTCCAGCGATGTTGTGTACTGGACTCCAGTGATTTTTGTGTACTGGACTCCAGTGATGATGTGTACTGGATTCCAGCGATATTTTGTACTGGACTCCAGCGATGTTGTGCACTGGACTCCAGCGATGTTGTATACTGGACTCCAGTGATGTTGTGTACTGGACTCCAGCGATGTTGTGTACTGACTCCAGCGATGTTGTATACTGGACTCCAACGATGTTGTGTACTGGATTCCAGCGATGTTGTGCACTTGACTCCAGTGATGTGTACTGGACTCCAGCGATGTTATGTTCTGGACTCCAGCGATGTTATGTTCTGGACTCCAGCGATGTTGTGTACTGGACTCCAGGAATATTGTGTCCTGAACTCCAGCGATGTTGTGTACTGGACTCCAGTGGTGTTGTATACTGGACTCCAGTGATGCTGTGTACTGGATTCCAGCGATGTTATGTACTGGACTCCAGCGATGTTGTGCACTGGACTCCAGCGATGTTGTATACTGGACTCCAGTGATGTTGTGTACTGGACTCCAGCGATGTTGTGTACTGACTCCAGCGATGTTGTATACTGGACTCCAGCGATGTTGTGTACTGGACTCCAGCGATGTTGTGTACTGGACTCCAGCGATGTTGTGTACTGGACTCCAGCGATGTTGTGTAGTTTTTCAGAGTCCTGGAAGATTTTCACTTGCTCTCGTGTTTCTTATTTTGCCTGTGACCTATTATAAACAGATAAATGAAATTACTTTTAGTAATTATTTCATTATTTTAGTCATTATTACAGATACATTACATATATACTCTAGTCATTATTACATATAGTCATTATTACATATATATTCTTCAGTTCACCTGGTGAACGAAGGATATTAATGTGATAATGTCGGTAGAGTTACCGACAGTATGTCAGGTAACAAGACACGTGTTAAGTCAGGTAAGATTCGTCAGGAAACAGGACAAGTGTTTCCTGGCGTGGGTCTCAGATGTTGACCAGCCACTGAAGCTTTTGGTCACCTGACAGAGGTCTTCCACTGGGTTACCCATCCACCCCTTTAAAAAAATAAAGTTGTACGATAACCATTTTTAATAATTATGTAAGACCCAAGTGTAATTAATGTGACATTTTATTGTGGCCACAATAAATGGCTTTAGTAGACGTGTGTCCTTTTACGGAGAACGATGTACTGATCCAGTCACCTGAGTCTCCACACTGCAGGATAAACACGCAGCTGTTTTGAAATGTTTAAATTTTTTATTCATTTTGTAGGAAGAGCGCTATGCCCGTAAGGGTCAAACAGAGTTCTGGTGATGGGAAACAATCAGAAAAGATTCCAGTTAAGGCAGGGTAACTAATTTTCATACCCTCGTCCAAAACCCAAACTTTTTCTTCACAAAATTTCTCTGATGGATCTTCGGTTTCTACTTTTTGGATAACATCTTTCTTACTCTCATTCTTTTGTTTACCTTTATAAAAATCCTCCACTATTTTCTTTTCCTTTTTTCCTCCTAGGCTTCGTTTTCTTTCCTTCTCCCTTTACGCCTACCACAGACCAACAGAAATGAGGTGGATTAAGATGGCCGCAGTACTATCCTCTATATCTTTCTCTGACACTCGGAACAGTGTGAGTATTACGACCCAGGTAATCAAAGACTGTTATCATGGGTGTATGGGGAACTTGGAGCGAAAATAAACACAGCTGGAATCTTTGAACTGTATTTTCCTTCACCCAGTATACATAGATTTTTATAACTATGTACACTATATACAATAATTGGAAATATATGTGTATAACACTGTGAGTCGAGGCAAAACCCAACAGCCATAGACTAGACCACCGCTTTCAACCAGCAGTTTTGTGAATCTGGCAATGGTGGAACATGTGTGACACCACAACACATCTGCCATTGTCATACCCATCTATGATTGGCTGAATCAAGGTACAATACATCCACCATTGTCATACCCACCTATGATTGGCTAAACTAAAGTACTGATTTAACGATGGGGCCCCTTGAATCGTCAAACCCTTAGGTAGCCTGTATGAGGGTGTGTACATACACCGAATAAAGGTGACGTACTCTTTGCATGCCACAGTGAGGATGTACTATGATGGACCAGGAGGGGTAATACACACTCATTTTACCATTAAGAAAATAACTGGTCTCTTGAAGATGATCCAAAATATTTTCATTAAATGACACATTTCACTTTTTTCCACAGGCTTGTGTTGAGATTTCATTAACTTACCATTGTTGATTGACAATTGTTCTGAGTTTCATGGATTATTACAACAGAATATTGCGTGTATTTAAAATATAAACACTTGAGTTATTACTGCTATCTGAACTTAAAAATATGAGAAAGGTAGAGAGAAAAAAAAGAGTTCAAGTATGGGAGAAGTTGTCAATAAAGGCAAAGAACACGAAGAATATATGCAGGACACACACACATCAGTCTTTGGGGGGGAGGGGGAGTGTGTAGACAAGAAGAATAAGGAAATTTTCTTTTTTTCTTGGTGGTGTTGCGAGAGTGTAAATATTCTATGAAAGGGTTGGATGGGTCGCGTGGTAAAGACGGGATCATCATATAAAGTCTTACGCTGCCCCACTCCTGTAGGTTACCTGCTTCTGCAGTTTATCTTTCCCAAGACCTGGTCCTAGACCAAGCTTTCACTGTTCGCTACTGACTCGCCACAGTATGACTGATGGAGGTAAATGGTATAAAATACCGATGCAGTGGAAAAGACACAAATGCAGGATAATGTGAGCCTGTCTTCATTAAGTTACACACATGCAGTGAGATTTATCAACTCATAAGCAGGTTGTAGCATGATAAAGTTCACCGTGTTGGGCAAAACGTAGTCAATGAAAGATTGCACTACACTGCATTTGTGTCTATTTTTCCAGCAAGTTTAATAAGGAACTTTCTTTATGAACGAATCAAGTTCCCTTTAGAAGACAATTCAGGGAACGTTCGTAGATTCAGTTTTGTTTATGTTAGGTCGGTGACAACTCGCGGTTCCTCTCATGCTTATTTTCTCTTAGTACAACTTACTACACACTGCTCTCGCCTTTCACTGACAATACTTCGCAGTCTTCCGTAATACCTCCCGCTCTTGTCTGGAGTAAATTTAGCTTGCACATTGGGAACCAGAACCTTCAGCAGCTTCCATGAATATTATGAAGTAAACAGAAGATTGGACGGGGATTCGAACCGTTGCCTTGGAATGTAGCAGTTCCAGCACTTTATCACTGAGCAACAAGGTTTCAGTACGAAGATTTCAATTGGATTTCCGTGAACACAGGCAGATCTGACGATTCAAAGAATGCCTGTGTTCAACACCGAAATTCACACAACCATTTAATCAACTACAGAAACGCAAGACTTATCGCCAGAGAAGACAACACTCAATACCGACGAATTCTGGAATCATCACTTATCTGTATATCCAACAACTTCAACCAGAACAACGGCTTCTGTAACATAGCTGAACCCCTCGCCAAGAAACTTCTTCATCACTATCCCACATGAGAACATAAGAATGGAGGAACACAGCAGAAGGTCTATTCATATACTTAACCCAATCTCTTAAAGCTACCCAAGGTTCTAGACTCTATCACCCTTCTCGGAAGACTGTCACATGCAGCATTCTCCACCTGACGCCAATCTATAAATACTCACGTATCTTTCACCCAGGTAGATCTGTTTGTGACTTGATAAAATCCACTGCGTGGGCGAAACGTTGTCAATAAAGGATAACATTATACTGCTTAAGTGTTTATATTTCCATTGTTTCGGTATTTTATACCATTCATTTCCATCGTGCCCCTCTTAACTACACAAGAGAGTAAACTTCTATACCTCTACAGATTATAACTGGATGCTAACAGATCCACACTCAGGCTTTCATGTCATTTAATCTCCAATTATTCGGTTCTGGAACTGATCCCGCAGTAGAATCACTGGAAATAAGTCACTCTGTCTGACTTTTTTGGGTTATCCCATATTCTTTACACATATCCTGCTATGTATGATAATCTATGTAACTGTGTTTGTGTATACCCGAATAAACTTACTGACATAGCCTCCTTCACTTCCACACCCTCGAGAGGGACTCCCAAGTGCCAGTGCTGACTTGTACCACATTGATGACTTCCCTACTATCCTGCATCAACGGAATGGCAAAAAAAAAAAAAAAAAAAAATTCTGATCACCAATGTTTCTCGTAGTATCCGCCCCTTGAGTGTCCCACCGTCCATGTAATACTTTCTTGGTACACTTGATGTAATGGTATAAACCTTGGTAATAAATACCGACAAGTTGGTTTAGAAAGACACGTAAGCAAACACTATAACATATTTATTAGAAAACGTTTCGGTTCTGGGACCTTGATCACTTCTAACATACAGAGGAACGAACGAACGAACGAAAGTTCAGGTAAGATCCCAAATGGGATGAGCGGGGAAGACGGGACAGACGAAGAATAGTGCTGGAGAGGAGTGTTCTTAGTCGTAGAAATAGAGCCAGGGCTTAACCCAGCAGCAAAGGCGATCGTGGGACAGATATTGAAAAGAGAAATTCCGGTTCTTCTGTTGGGACTCCGGTGGGGTGAGCTGGGAGTAAGGGACTTGCGACGTTTAGAGCTAGAGAGGAGTGCAGAACTGAGTCATGTCTTAACCCAAAAAAGCTAAGGCGAACGTGGGTCAGAGAATGGTACCTGTCTTAGAAGGTACTGTCAGCGGATCCCAAAGGTTATTTGTAAGTAGGGTTAGGAGCAGGATCATGCAAGGAGTAGAAAAGGTTGTGTTGGTTTGTGGGTCTGCGAATGTCTTCGTCAAGGAGAGAGGTCCAGTAGTCATGTCGTGTCTCAAGTTTGTCTATCTGTCTGTCACTGAGCCTCTTCCAGTACAGATTCAGCGCAGGGACGTCTAACTGGGCATGGAGAGACTCGCTTGTGGCGAGTCCTCCATCTGACACAACACCCGCGCAGGCCTTTTTGAT
>NC_069451.1:34817224-34833908 GCF_026875155.1 Cherax quadricarinatus | reverse complement strand
AAAAAAGGGTATTCCCGGGTTGGGTAAAAATTAACTTTACTTTTTTATGGAAATTTCGTAAAACTTTTGTAACAAAAAGTTGATAAAAAAATACCGAAAGGTGTTGGTTAAAAGGGTTTTAGGGGGAAAAAATTTAAGGTAATATTAAGTTTTCGTCCCCTGTTTTAAATTTTTCGATTACTGAAAAGTTGTGAGCAAAGGGAAATAAAAGATCCCCTAATTTGTTTGTGTCAAAAACCACATTAATGTAAAAGTACATAAACCCAAATTTAATTTTTGAAGTTTACAAAAAGGGACAGGTCTTTTTAATTGTTGCTTTTTTAAATTTTTGTTTTTTACTTTGTTGTACAAGTTGTACATTGTTGTACTTTGTTGTACAATGTTGTACTTTGTTGTACATTTTTGAAAATGTTGTACATTGTTGTACATTGTGAAATTTTTTTGTACATTGTTGTACATTGTTTCATTGTTGTACAAATTTGGTAAATGTTGTACATTGTTGTACTTGTTGTACATTTTGTACAATGTTGTAATTGTTTGTCATTGTTGACATTGTTGTACAAGTGAACTTGTTGACTTGTTGTAAAATGTTTACATTGTTGTACATTGTTGTAATTGTTGAAATTTGTTTAATTGTTGTACATTTTTTGTAAAAGTTGTACTTGTTGTACAATGTTGTACTTGTTGTAAATGTTGTACTTGTTGTACATTGTTGTACATTGTTGTACAAGTTGTACATTTTTTGTCCCATGTTTTTAATTGTTGTCATTGTTGTACATTGTTTACAATGTTGTACATTGTTGTACATTGTTGTACTTGTTGTACATTTTGTACAATGTGTCATTGTTGTACATTTTTGGTTTTGACTTCCCGTGTTAAAAGTACGTTAGGTAGTGATTTAAAAATAATAAAGTTAGATTGGGGTTTTGGGTTTAACATTATGTGATATAATTGTGAGAAAAATTTAAGATATACAATTTTAAGGTTGTTATTCGTATTTATTTGGTTTTGATGAGTAAGGATCTTTGAGAAGAGACTTGAATGATTTTAGGGCCTTTTATGTGCCATTGAGTTTTTGCATAGTGTGGATGGACTGAGGAACATCACTGAGTGATTGTGCCTTGTGTTATGGTTCATGTGTTCTGTTGAGGTTGGCAAGGGAGTGTTTGAGGGGAGGGTTGAGGGTTTACTATAGATCACAGTGTTTTATGTATGTACATAGGTGCAGTTAATAAGTCTGGATGTTTGTATGGTGAGTAGGTTTTTGTGTATGGCAGATTGGTGGAGGTGCTGCTGTTGTGAGAGTTTGTTAGCATTCTAACCTGCAGCCTTTTTGTTGGGCTAATTAGTGAGTCTGAGTATGGTTAATTGTTGTTGAGCCCAATGCACAAATTCATAGGTGAGATAGGGGGTGTAAATTAAGAGAGTGATATGGGCAGGAGGGCTGACTGTGGAAAAACATAGTACGTTTCTTCGTTAGTATGCCTTCAGTCTGGAAATTTTTTAGTATATTTTGTTGTATAGGTGTATGAAATTTGCAGTCGATTATTCCAAGGTGGATTCCTAAATAATTTTTCCCTCTGTTAGCTTTGTGATAGGTGTTTCGTTTATCATTATGTTAAGAGGGGAATCTGTTGCTTGTTACCAAACTGAATGAAGTAAGGTTTTGTCGATATGTTTAGTGTAAGTGGGGGTACGCCTCATCCAGGTAGATATTTCTGTAATTCTGTATTTCCAGTTATTGGTCTGTGTGTGACTGGGCTCGGGGTGAGAGATGACGTTATGTAGTGGCATTGCAAATTAGTGTGGGTTAGAGTAATTGCGCGATAGCATTTGAGAGGTTCATTTATGTATAGGAGGAAGAGAGAGAGGGCGCAAGGACACTTTCCCTGTGGGCAGCCAACTGTAATTTGGGTTGTGCAGAAGAGTTTGCCCCATTTTGCGTTCACATTATTGGTTCTGTTTGCTGAGGTGAGAGTGATCTTGATGGTCGTTGAGGGTATGTGCCTCTGTATACCTTTAGTTGTGACTATTTTACGTGGTGCATAGTCATGGTCATAACTGTATTCAAAAGCTTTTACGTATAGTCAATGATGATCCCCTGTGGGACTTCTTTTTTCGCTAGTGCTGTGTAGATTGTTCTTGCATGGTGTATATTAGCATCATTAGATTTTTATTAGGCCTGAATCCAATATTGGCAGGGGTTTTTTGAGTGTGTTGGCGAGATAAGGTAGGAGTAGATTCGTTTATGAATTATTTTTCGAAGATTTATTGTATGAGAGGGTGTAAGTTGGATATTGGCCTATAGTTAGTCACTCTGTTTTGGGTCTCCTCCTTTGTGGATGTCGGGGTGGAGCACTGCTATTTTGGGAGTACTGTAGGGAAGGTGGATGGTTTCGGATGGATTTGTTTATTAAAGAGGTGTTGCAATGATTGGAGTAGAGATAGCACTTGTGAACATGCTGTTTTTTGGTTGATAAAGGGTGGGTAAGGATACTTAAAATCTCCTGGCTTGTTTGTTTGAGTGTGACAGTGAAATAAGGGGGGACTTCGTATGGGTTAGTTTGGAGCTCGAGGAACAGTTCCTGTGTTCGGGTAGTTGCCGGTGAGGTAGTCATCTTGGTGGGGTATTCTGTGCTTGAATTTATTGGCAAGTTTTGTCCTATGTGGAGATGAACTTATGAGTCTGGTTTGCTGTTTCTGTTGGTGGGATGTTGGGGTTCATTATCTGAGTGTGTGGCTGGTGAATATTTTTATGTGTTCGCTGTTTGTAGGTGTCGTGATATCCTTTTTTGTTCCCAGAATTTCTGATAGGGGTTTTTTTCCGGGTCTTTTTTTTATCCACCTCGTAAGTTGATTAACTGTTCTCATAATACAATTTTTGTTGCCCCTTCTTATCTAGGCTGGTTTGGATTGACGAGTAAAAAACGTTTTGTTTTGTTCTCTGGTTATGTGCCCACATTTTCTGTACTGTTTTTCATATTGGGGTTTTGTTATTTATGGATTTGAGAATGCTGGGTGTTAGCCAGGGACTGTCAAGTCCTCTTGCTGTCTCGTTTAGTTTTTTTAGGGCAGTGCTTGTTATAGAGGTATGGGTCTTTTTTAGAAATTATTAATAAGTCGTCATATCTGTATAGATTTCTAGCTCAGTGTGCCAATCAATGTTTGCTAATGCTGTTAGTGAAGTTATTAATGGCCTGCCTCAATGTGAAGGTCTGAAGGTGACTTTCGTAGTGTCTTGGGGTTAGTTTACCCCAAGAGGTGTTAATGAGGAAAGTGGTATTGGGTCTTGTGGTATTCTCTGTAAATTATGCCTGATTTTTTAAAGGGGATAATGGTGTTGTCCAGATGTGGACACGTAGGGCAACCTAGTCTCTGTAACTCTTGTGGCATACAGGGGGGTGTTTTGTAGCAGCGGGTGGTGGTTCGTATTCAGTATTTGTTGTAGCTAAGGTTGGGGTGGTTGTGTGTGTTGAAGGGTCATCTCGTCGGGGGTGTGATTTGATTGATGATGACGCAGGGTATTTTTTTGTGTGAGGGAAAGGTTGGTTATTGTGAATGGGTTAGTATTGTAGAGTAGAGGAGGAGACTCCTGTGGGGGGTGGAGGGTTTGGATTTGAGATGGGAGGAGAGAGGATGTGTGGATTTGCTGTTTGGTGTGTTGTGGTGAGGGTGGGGGGAGGTTTTGTGTGGCGCGGTTGTGAATCAGTTATCAAACCTTCCTAGATTTATGAGCTCGCTAGCGATTGGGCTAATGTTTGACTTGTGGTACTCTTGTAGGAGGGTTATCAATTTGTGATAGAGGTTTTGTTGGTGATTGGGAATTTGAATTTAGTATTATAGATTCCCCGGGTTCATCCCTTGTGCAAGTATTGTAGTGCATTACATTTCTTGGTTGGTCGGAGTCTGGGATATGGGTCGGTTGGATGCCACCCCCTTGTTGGTCTGGCCCCCTACAGTGTGTATGGCGTGTGTAACCTGGAACGAATGGCATAGATTCCTGTATACTATCAGGCTTTCTAGACAGTTTCAGTTAGTGTAATGATGGGTATAACACCAATATTTGGCATTAAGGAATGAGTTAATGCTATTGAGGGTCATCGTACTGCTTGCTGTTAAAGTCGGATATTGTGTTAAAATTTGGAAAGACAGGTATGTTGTTGTTGTGGGCACTGAGTAGGGCTTTGATTGTTGTCTGCAGTGTAGTTTATTACAGTAACTGTTTGTTCATGTTAATACTTAATGTCAGTAAAGAAGAAGGTTGGTTTAGCAGGTTCAATGACTTGTAATCATATGATTTGTAGTGATTCTATAGTTAGAATGAAGTATGAAAACAAAAAAGTTAATTGTCTTATGCTAAAAAATGAGCCCCCACACACTGTATTATTTAACAAATGTTTTAAATATAATGAGTCTATGGGGACTAATAGACATATTAAGGGATGATCCCAATAATAGAGCTTGGGAATATTGAGTAGTAGGTATATAGTACTATATAGGTAATTTTTGAAAGTTATGAATTTGTATAGTTTAAAATTATAATAAAAAGGGACTAATTATAGGTTGTGGTTGAGAAATAAAGTGGTGAATCAAAAAATTAAATGAGCTAGCTGTTTGGAATATTAATGGCAAAAAAAATTGTGAATTCTTATTCTACTTTAGCACCTTGAGAATAGCACCTTGTTATTTTAACCCAACTTGTGGATATATAAACTTAGGATAGTTTATAATGCTCTAAAATAAGGAGGAAAATATAGAAGGGACTAAAATTAAGTAATAGGGTATAAGCAAAGTTATATGGACAGATGGTGAGGAATTTTATATAATCTATATATATAAAAATACCATATTTGAAATGGTTACTTGCAATTGCACTAGAGTCGGGTATAGGTTGTTGAAAGTTCAAGATTATAACGTAGATTTAAATTGACATATTTAAAAATTCAAATTAAAGTACCTAAAAAGAATAATAGTTAAAAAATCACAATGGTAAGGGTCGTTGGGTGTTATGATGTAAGAGGGTTTTGTGATCAGGTACACAGGTTACACAGGTACTTTACAAAGGGTAATATATAGGTGGGGTTTTTTTGTTTGATTTGAATATAAAAACTTAAAAAAATTTGGCAACAACAAATAATGTTTTATGAAAGTATATATATAATAAATAATGGTTATGTACAAAAGTAAACATTGACTGGGTAGTTAATATGGTGTTGGGTTTAATCAAATTTTTAGTAAGTAATAATTGTATTACAAAAAAGTGAAAATGTATTGTTTAGTTCATTCAATATGTGCACTGGTAGTTAGACTTGAGGTTATATATGGCAGTAATGAAGGTACAAGGGTATTAAGAGTAATCTAGGATAGTAACTGTGGTATTAACGGGGTTGGGTATAGGTAATTTAATTAGATACAAGTAATGGTTATTAAGAATATCAGAACATTGTTATGATTGTTATTAGATATTTAGTTAAAACATGATATTTATTAATTTTAGGCAAGTAATATCCAATTGACAGTAATTTAAAATTAGTAGAGGGTTAGCCACATGACTAAACCTCTTGTCCGCTTGGATAGGTGTAATCTGCGAAGAAGAAAGTATCAATCAGTTACATGTTTTCAAGCGAGCGAACAATGTAGTAAATAAGGTAAATTTCTTTAAGGTGATGATGAGTATGCTCTTACTAGTAAAATTACAAAATGAGGTTTGTTGATTATTGTAATGACTAAGAGATTGGACAATGTAATGAAATTTTGAACAATAATGGAGCAAAACATACACTACACTCCGTAGGCTTTTAAGTTGGACAATGGGTTGTTAGATGCTCTGTAAGAGTAGTATCCTCTGAGACTCTGAGAAATCGTGATTAGATCATTCTCGTTCGTGTGGGAGTGTGTACAGGTGGTCCTACAGTTGTCTGTCTAACTAGAATTTTTCCCATCCCGTGTGGAATGCAAGCATTTGGTTGGTATCGGTGTCATTAGTGCTCTCGCTTATGTTTTGCTGTCTCTTTACAGGAGGGGTTCTGACGTTTTTGGTTGTTGTTTTAATGTATTAAGTAATTTTATTTTTTTTTTTTACGAGCACTGTTTTTATGGATTACCTCTTGCTTGTCTTTATTTAATAGATGCAATAATTAAGTTTTTTTTCCGGTCATGTGAGGGGAATCGAAGGCATTAACCACCTTTTCTACATGGTAGGATCCTAGTAACCTGGTTTCTTTTATTTCAGACTCTGGTACAATAACTCTAGTTGGGTCATATAGGATCTTGCAGAGCAGAGTATTTTCGTTACTGTTTGGTGGGCTTTCATATCACTGGGGAAAAAGTTGTGTGTGCGACGGTTATCTTATTACTGCGGCCCCGCATTGTTCGCTCTCTTGCTCAGTTTTATCTTACGTGGAGAGCAAAGGTAGGCACGGAACGGGTTTATTCTAAGTTGTTTCTTCCATTGTGTTTACTGCTCTTCAAACCGTTGTATTTAAGAGATATTAATGTGTTGGGTTATGGGGCTAGCTATGACTGTTTGGATGGTCTTCTTCGTGTCACAGTTAGTCATTCAGGTGTTGAGAAACCTTTGTTTGTCACGGATGAGGTATTTTGTTTTCGCGTTGTGTCATCCCCTGGTGTCTTGTTTTGATAGGTCTCGCTTCAAAGATTCATATTTGCAATACTAAGTTGGAGAGATGCTTGACCTTTAGGGTATCTGGGATCGTTGGTCATACCTGAGAGAGGAGACTACTTGGTAGGGTTGAATCCGGGGAAGAGAGAGACGAAGAGAGGGGAGAAAGGAGAGAGAGGGGAAAAGACGAGGGAACGAGAGAGGGGATGGAGGGAGGCGCCGAGGGATAGGGGCTGGCGGCAGCCCATGTTTGTTGTTATTGTATGAGGTTTGGTGCCTTGAGTTGTGGTGAGTGGGGGGGGTGTAGGGGGGGGTGGTGGTGCCGTGGTTGCTGGTGGGCCGGCGTTCCCTCCTGACTACACTTTTGGAATAGTTATGTTGTTCGGTGTTTTTTGCTGGCCTTGGTGCGGTTTCCGTCTTAGATTGCGCCTCATAATAATTACAGGAATTGTTGGTGGTAAGAAGAAAGGAAGTTGTAGTATACAAAGCTTAGGGTTAGTTTGTTTCGGTTGGCCCAGCGGGGAGGTGAGTGTGTGGTGTTGTGGGTGTGGGTGTTGGCTTTCGGTTTGGGTTGCAAGTTCTTCCTTTGATCTCTATTATTTTCGATTTGTAGGTTTCACGGTTGGTAATCTTTGGTCTTTCGGGTGTGTGCTACGTTGGGTATTTAGTTGCAGGTTTGCTTGTAACTAGGTATCCATAGGCGCATTGGTTTTTTAGCTCTGGTAGTTGGTATTGTTGGAGGGAAAGTC
Organism: Cherax quadricarinatus; assembly: GCF_026875155.1. Taxonomy (NCBI): domain Eukaryota; kingdom Metazoa; phylum Arthropoda; class Malacostraca; order Decapoda; family Parastacidae; genus Cherax; species Cherax quadricarinatus. The sequence continues at coordinate 34,826,537 of NC_069451.1, read as the reverse complement.
GGAGCTTGGAACGTCGCTGCTTGCACGCGGCCGCTGTTGTTTTTTGATGTGATGAGAACAGCAGGATACAGCCAGGAGACACATAAATAAGGCAACATGTCACAAGAGATAAAATTAGACACACGTGAAACTCAGAATCTTTTGGTGGATACGTTTCGCCCACCAGTGGCTTCATTCAGTCTTATTATATAGGAGAAACTTGTAAGACCAGGAGGGGGAGAATGAGGTAGGTCATCAGTCCCTCAACCTTTTGAGGTCGATGGTGGTCCGTCCATCAAACTGGGGGACTGATTTGAAGTCACTGTGGGCGGAAACGTTTCCCTAGTAAAAATTATTATTATTATTATTATTATATCAAGGGGGAAGCGCGCTAAACCCGGGAGGATTATTACAGCGCCCCAGGGGGGGCGCGGGTATGTGGAAGGCCTTCAGGTTTTAATTTCGGGGAACTGGCAGACAGAATCTAATTCCCTAATTCCCCTCGAAGGAAGGTTTCCGTGATGGTGGTCAGGGGGCTCTTGTCTTGATTTAGGGATTGGTTGTGCTCCAGTTCCCCGAATATAGGCCTGAATGTCTTCCACATCCCCCCACAGGCGCGGTATAATCTCCGGGGTTTAGGCGTTCCCCGTTGATTATTATAAAATATAATCCCCTAATCAAGAGCCCCTCACCAACATCAAGGGAACCTTCTTGAGGGGGGGGGGGGGGCCGGGCTTCTCAGTAGATTTTTATTATTATTATTAATTTATTGATTATTTTATTCAGGGAACTGGAGCACAGTTCCAGTTCCTAACTCAAGAAGCCCCCCCTACCAACATTCAATGAACCTTGAGGGGTCAAGAGCCCAAAGAGTCTGCACATGTGTCTAATTTTATCATGTCGGTCTCTGAACCATTCATCTAAATATAAAAATGGTCATTTAAAGTGATGGGGATCTTGATCCCAGGAATGGGAGTTGGTCTTTTTTTTCGACTAAGAGGAGCTATGTGCCCAGAAGGTGTAGTTTCTACGTGATGTGTTAAAAAGTAATGAAAATAGCATGCGAAGGACATGGGCCCCGGCCTCGCTTGTACATTAATTGGTGGGAACTTGAGACAGTTTTCCTGAGTTATTTTTAAGTGACTTTATAATCGCGGTGACTTCGTGGGCTCAGTTGGACAGTGAAGGAATTTGGGAGGAAATTCCATCTAGGTAGTCCCCGGCATGGGGCATTGGTTCGTGGATTTTATTGGTGGGTTTAGATCCTATGTTTGAGAAGAAAAGCGGTTTATCTTGTTTAGCTGTGTTCGTGGGATGTAGTGGTTGTTTCATAGGTTTAATTAGGACAAATATTCTTGTTCTTTCTCAGTTTGTGGGTCCCTAGATCTGAGTGTTTTCAGGTCTTTTCTTAAATCCTCTCTTGTGATCAGTGAATCTTCTGGGTAGTATAGTTGTTTGGCTTTCTTTATTACTTCGGTGAGAACTGATGAATAGTTTTTAAGAATATCTTGTGTATTAAGCCCTGGCAATATGCTTTTCCTATTGTGTTTTCTTATCAATGGATTTCAGAAATGGTGCTGTTAGCCATGGGAACCAGCCGCAAATTTTTCCCCTCCCACAAACTGAACCCTGTTAAGTTAATTTTACAAAGTGTTTATAAAAAAATATGCTTGCAATTTCTTCAGTAGTGCTAGATCCAAAATGGGGCCAAACAAAACTGGTTAAACGAATGTCTACTCTACATTAATTAGATATTTAGATATTTTTACTTATGAAAGTTCTTTTTAATAAAAAATTATTTTTCATTTATTTGTAGGTAAGCATTAAGTGCGGAGAGGTGAGTCTACACTGTGTTTAACCGAATGGTCACAGTGATCCACAAAAAAGACGAACGCTTGAGAACCTATGGTAAATGGACGCTAAACAGAGGTATAGGTGGTGCCTATACTAATGGAAATGCATAGTGAAAAACTTGCTTGTTCTAATACCATCATTTGTACCATTATAAGTCATTAATAATGCTCTATTTATTCAAGGGGGGAGCCACCCTGGAGGGCGAAGGTGCGGATATGCTCCCCAGGAGAGGAAGGAACGCCCCAGGAGGAGAAGCTCAGTATCAAAGCTTTTTGTCCAGTTTATTATAGATATGAAATAAATATATAGACATGAATAAGGATATCATAGGAATTTTTATTGACCTAATAGAAAGAAAAGCTTTTTGTCACAGTAGACCATGGCATCCTACTCCACAAAATGTGACCATTATGGTAAAGTGGCCATGTGCTTGCATATTTCAATTCTTACTAATAGGTAGCAGTATTTCACATTAAAGACACAGCATCAAAACAACATGGCCACTTGATACTGGAGTTTCCGCAGGGGAAGTGGCCCGTGGTCCCTGCTCGTCCTCATGTGCTTCAAGGAGTCTTCAGTGTTTTTATGATCCCAAACACCTGAACCCATTCTCATGTTGACGACACGACTTATGTCCATCTTCACCCTTTAATCTTGCCACCTCAACACTTGTTATCGAGGAGCTGATCAAAATAATCGACGTGGATATGGGACAGCCAAATAAACTTACGCTTTTCACTGACAAAAGATCATATATATTATGTTTGGTTAGAGAGCAGGAGCTTCGCCCATATTAACAGTAAGATTGACAATACTCTAGGTCCAGATCATAATTTGGAGGGCATAGGCTAGGCCTATCTACCGCGACAACAACGGAAGTTCAGCACCCATAGTCAAACACATAACCAAAATAGTTTTCCTCCTAAACGGTGCTTATTCTCTCAAGATTTACGTACTCATGCCGCAACACAAAATGCCCTTCTCACACGTTACCACTCACTTGAGTTTTCCATACCTCATCCGATGGCTATTTGTGCTTGGGGATCAACGGGCAGCAAGCAACACACCTAAACCAATATAACCAAAACAAAAAAAGCCGCGTAAGATAATCACTAAAAGTCCATCTGGCAACACAACCCCCCCACTCTTCATCGAATCAACTTACTCCTTGTGCAGGACATGTCCACACTTACTTCTGTGCAATCGACATCTACAGGACTTAAATTCCATTTGAACCTTGTCCTAAATTGCTTTTTGTTAGTTGTGACAGTATCCACAGGCATTACACCAGCGACACCACAAATCTCTATGACATTCCCGTGTCCGGACTCTAAACCTTTTACAAAACTTTCAATGTATGTCAAAAGCCCTTAAATCGGGAAGACCCTACCTGAAAACTCTAGAACTGCAGGGGACACATGTCATACCTTCACAAAAAATTCGAACAGTAGAAAAACATCTTATCTCCCTGATACACCGTCAACTAACTTCTCGAGAATACCACCTGGTGGTTCACACTTACATCACTTACCTTTAGACCATAAAACAGAAATATCAATCTCAATTTAAAAATAATGGAATCCTATAGTCATAAGTTGGACCTGTGGATACTCCAATAACTGAAAACTGTATTGTGCCAAAACCAAAAAGCATTACATTGCTAAAACTTTCAAAACTGTATTTTGGTCATTAGCCATAATACTATACTGACCTCATAATTTGTAATATTTGAAAGTTAAGAATTTAATCTAAGTCTGCCCCGAAAAATGCAGACCTGTAGGTGTTCTAGTGAGTTACACTCTTGAATGCCTAGCCCATGCTAGGTGTTCTAGTGGTTACACTCTTGTAATACCTAGCCATGTAAGTGTTTAGTGGTGACACGCTGTAATGCCTAGCCATGCTATGTGTTTAGTGGTACACTCTGTATGCGTAGCCTTGTGCTGCTAGGTGTTCTAGTGGTACACTCTGTTAATGCTAGCCATGCTAGGTGTTCTAGTGGTACACTCTGTAATGCTAGCCATTGCTAGGTTGTTTTCTAGTGGTACACTCTGTAATGGTACTAGCCATTCGTTAGAATGAAATGATCGTAGGTTGAATTAAATTTTCCAATAAGGATATAATGGAAATAAAATTAATCCGTGCAATGGACATCCCAAAATATTGAAAAAAATTTACCACGTGAAATATACATGTTTCTACTTGCTCTATAAATGAAGAATTAATGACACTTACCTTTATTGAATGAAATGCAGCAAGGATCTGATGAGCCACTTTGTCCTGGAGTGCCTTTTTCTCCTTAGTACTGTAGGTCCTGTTTGGCATTTTCTTCCAGAACAGGCCTTTCACACCTGTGTATGACTTATAATCTTAAATCTCTTTCAAACCAAACCTTTGCTGGCCTTAAATTCACCTATATGGCACTAGGTCCTGGCATTTTTTTTGTTCACCTGGGTGTTAGTTGATGGTGTGGGTCACATCCTAAGAGACAAGATTAAGGACCCCCAATGGAAATAAGGTTAGGACTGTTCTCGATAACACACTGAATTTTTTGGGTGATCCTGGGCTGGCTAATACCCTCTGGGGTTATATTGGCTTTCTTGGTATTCTTGAGAAGACCACACCAACAAACTGGACTTCAGCAGCAGCTGAAGCTGATGGTGCTTACAGCAGCAGCCAGCAGCAGCTGACCATGGTACATAGTTTTTCGATACTATTTCTCACCCTTTTTACCAAGGGTTGGCCACTAGAACCTTTTCTTTGGGCTCCTGGTGGCTTATTTAGCACTAGAAGCTTTCTTTTGGGTCTTGGTGCTTATTTAGCAGTTAGTTAGAAGCACTAAAAACACGGGAATAATTACAAATATATTCCGAAATATGTAGGCTTGGGAAGTGACCGCTCTGGCTTGGAACATTGGCACATAACTGGCAGGCAGGCCAGCGGAGGCTGGGGAGGTGTACTGGACGAATGCTGTAGGTCGAGTTTTTCATCATTGGGGGTTCAAAGTTTTAGGCTGAAAAGCATTGCTAGGTCGGTTTTAAGCGTAGGTTGGGGATATCGTACGTCTGGGCCATGTACTTGAACTATGCCTTGCCTTAAAAATCTGGTTAAGGTAAATGTCCTGTCCTTTTTGGGGTCACCTATGTTTGCGTCAGTATCTTAGTCTGCCAAACCTGTTTATAAGTTGCTGTCTTTGTACAACAAAACTTGGACGTCGTGTACATTGCCAAGCGCGATGTCTATATTGTGCCAAATATGGCTGGGAGAATAACAAAAGTCTCGCTCTTGTCCACTTTTTCCTGTGAGTGTTCTGCTCGCTGTAAAGTGGGGATTGAATGATGTAACAAGGGGCCTAGAATTGTGTGGAGACTCAGGTGCACTTATCTCACGCACTGAAGCGGTGCCTCTAATGGTCTAAAGGTGCCCGGCTGTGTTACTGAAGCTGTGGCCGCTCATCCATGTCCGCCTCTGCCGGGTCGCGGGTATCGGTGTGCGCGTGAGCCGGGGGAGGTCTGCAAAAAGGAACACCTCCATTCACAATTGATTCCCTTCTTCACGATGATTATACATCTGTTGTCAACTCCCAGATCATTTTCTCAAAGAGGCCAAATTTGATTAGGGTGATGTAGTTGTGTTTATGTATCATACCTGTCATATTCATTTATATGTTTACCTCATGGCTTGGTAATCCCTTCCGGCCACCTACTTCATTCATTTTTATCTTGAATTCTGACCTCCTTTCTAGGTTAAGCACCTTCTCTATGCATTGCAATTTTTGTGTGTGTACTTATTTTGACAAGATAGCCTACATTAATAGGTTTTTTTTGTTCACTTTACACTGAAACTAACATTCCACCCGTCTACACTATATTTCCACATTCATGTTCGCAACATTTAGGTTAGTTGTAGGTTTCTTTCCTTGTCCCTTCCATTACTACTAGGTGACCTTGTGTCGTTTATTAAAAAGGGCACCTCTAACTTAATGACTTCCTTATAGGTCAAGGGCTGTTAAGCCCAACAAGGCAGGAAGAATTTCTCTCAGCATATATATACTGAGCAGTTGCTTTAATTCTTATTTTGGGATTAATGTATTCTTGTCTGGTTATGAAAAGGATACCGTGCAACCTTAATGACCCTCGAGTATTTGAGAAGCGTTAAACTACCATTAACTAACGCAGTCTCAGATTCAGTATGCCATCAACCGCCGCCAGTGTTTTTTTTTTTTTTATTTAATATTTTTATTATGCCCCCCATATCTATCTTGTGGGCGGCACTAAAAAGATTACAGACACACAAAATAGGTCCAGGGTCCCCGGGAGTTATGTGCCTCTAATCTTTGGGTTTGCTATGGTAATGGCGATAAACCAGAGGTATAGGTGGTGTTTATTACTAATGGAAATGCAAAGTGAAAAAACTTGCTTGTTATAATACCATCATTTGATACCATTATAAGTCATTAATAAAGCTCTATTTATTCCAGGGAGCCACCCTGGAGGGCGAAGGTAAAGATACTGCTCCTCCAGGAGAGGAAGGAAGCACCAGGAGGTAAGGCTCTATCAAAGCTTTTTGTCCAGTTTATTATATATATGAATAATATATATACATGTTTAGAAGCATACACATATAAAGATACACAACATATCCCTCCAAACTGCCAATATCCAAACCCCTCCCCCCAAAATGCAGGCATTGTACTTCCCACTTCCAGGAAATCAAGTCCGACTACATGAAAATAACCGGTTTCCCTGAATCCCTTCACTAAATATTACCCTGCTCACACTCCAACAGATCGTCAGGTCCCAAGTAGCATTCGTCTCCATTCACTCCTATCTAACATGCTCACGCACGCTTGCTAGAAGTCCAAGCCCCTTTTGCCCACAAAACCTCCTTTACCCCCTCTCTCCAACCCTTTCGAGGACGACCCCTACCCGCCTTCCTTTCCCCCTATAGATTTATATGCTTTCCATGTCATTCTACTTTGATCCATTCTCTCTAAATGACCAAACCACCTCAACAACCCTCTTCTGCCCTCTGACTAATACTTTTATTAACCCCACAACTTTTCCTAATTTCCACACTCCGAATTTTCTGCATAATATTTACACCACACATTGCCCTTAAACAGGACATCTCCACTGCCTCCAACCGTCTCCTCGTTGCTGCATTTACCACCCAAGCTTCACACCCATTTAAGAGTGTTAGTACTACTATACTTTCATACATTCCCTTCTTTGCCTCCATAGATAACGTTTTTTGACTCCACATAAACCTCAACGCACCACTCACCTTTTTTTCCCTCATCAATTCTATGATTAACCTCATCCTTCATAAATCCATCCGCCGACACGTCAACTCCAAGTATCTGAAAACATTCACTTCTTCCATACTCCTCCTCCCCAATTTGATATCCAATTTTTCTTTATCTAAATCATTTGACACCCTCATCACCTTACTCTTTTCTATGTTCACTTTCAATTTTCTACCTTTACACACATTCCCAAACTCATCCACTAACCTTTGCAATTTTTCTTTTGAATCTCCCATAAGCACAGTATCATCAGCAAAAAGTAACTGTGTCAATTCCCGTTTTGAATTTGATTCCCCAAAATTTAATCCCACCCCTCTCCCAAACACCCTAGCATTTACTTCTTTTACAACCCATCTATAAATATATTAAACAACCATGGTGACATTACACATCCCTGTCTAAAACCTACTTTTACCGAGAAGTAGTCTCCCTCTCTTCTACACACCCTAACCTGAGCCTCACTATCCTCATAAAAACTCTTTACAGCATTTAATAACTTACCACCTATTCCATATACTTGCAACATCTGCCACATTGCTCCTCTCTCCACTCTATCATATGCCTTTTCTAAATCCATAAATGCAATAAAAACTTCCCTACCTTTATCTAAATACTGTTCACATATATGCTTCAATGTAAACACTTGATCTACACATCCCCTACCCACTCTGAAACCTCCTTGCTCATCCGCAATCCTACATTCTGTCTTACCTCATTCTTTCAATTATAACCCTACCGTACACTTTTCCTGGTATACTCGGTAAACTTATTCCTCTATAATTTTTACAGTCCGGCCTGCCGGTTTCCCTGAATCCCTTCATAAATGTTACTTTGCTCACACTCCAACAGCACGTCAAGTATTAAAAACCATTTGTAGGAGTGAATTTGGGGACAAATGGTTTTTAATACTTGACGTGCTGTTGGAGTGTGAGCAAAGTAACATTTATGAAGGGATTCAGGGAAACCGGCAGGCCGGACTTGAGTCCTGGAGATGGGAAGTACAGTGCCTGCACTCTGAAGGAGGGGTGTTAATGTTGCAGTTTAAAAACTGTAGTGTAAAGCACCCTTCTGGCAAGACAGTGATGGAGTGAATGATGGTGAAAGTTTTTCTTTTTCGGGCCACCCTGCCTTGGTGGGAATCGGCCGGTGTGATAATAAAAAAAAAAAAAAAATTTTTACAGTCTCTTTTGTCCCCTTTCCCTTTATATAAAGGGACTATACATGCTCTCCACCAATCCCTAGGTACCTTCCACTCTTTCATACATTTATTAAACAAAAGTACCAACCACTCCAACACTATATCCCCCCCCCTGCTTTTAACATTTCTCTCATGATCCCATCAGTTCCAGCTGCTTTACCCCCTTTAATTCTACGTAATGCCTCATGTACCTCCCCCACACTTACATTCTGCTCTTCTTCACTCCTAAAAGATGGTATACCTCCCTGACCAGTGCATGAAATTACTGCCTCTCTTTCTTCCTTAACATTTAAAAGTTCCTCAAAATATTCTCGCCATCTACCTAATACCTCCATCTCCCCATCTACTAACTCCCCTACTCTGTTTTTAACTGACAAATCCATACTTTCCCTAGGCTTTCTTAAACTTGTTTAACTCACTCCAAAATATTTTCTTATTTTCATTAAAATTTCTTGACAGTGCCTCTCCCACTCTATCATCTGCTCTCCTTTTGCATTCTCTCACCACTCTCTTTACCTTTCTTTTACTCTCCATATACATACTCTGCTCTTCTTATAACACTTCTGCTTTGTAAAAACCTCTCATAAGCTACCTTTTTCTCTTTTATCACACCCTTTACTTCATCATTCCACCAATCACTCCTCTTTCCTCCTGCCCTCACCCTCCTATAACCACAAACTTCTGCCCCACATTATAATACTGCATTTTTAAAACTATTCCAACCCTCTTCATCCCCCCCACTACTCATCTTTGCACTAGCCCACCTTTCTGCCAATAGTCGCTTTATTATATATAATATATATATATATTTTATATATATATTATTATATTATATATATATATATATATATATATTAAAATATATATATTTATATATTACTTTTAAAAGTCGGCCGTCTCCACCGAGGAGGTGACCCAAAAAAGTGTTCTAAATCTATAATTTGTCGAAAATAAAAAAAAATCATTTTTTATATTTT
>NC_069451.1:34791986-34816724 GCF_026875155.1 Cherax quadricarinatus | reverse complement strand
GGGAGGCCCCAAACCCCACCGGGGGGGGCAAAAGCGGGAAAAAGGGGGGGGGGGGGCCCCAAATTTTTGTGTGAACAAGGTACAAAGGTATGAACTAACAAGTTACATAGGTATGAATCCTGTAAGTAAATTTACTTAGTTTATACATGGTCAATCATGACAATTATAGAGTAATGAGCAATACCAGTTCACACCGGTCACAGCGTTAATGAGTTATTGGTGCAAATATTAATTGTGTCACCAACACACCAACCACACACACACACCACACAACACACACACACACACACACCCACACACACACACGAGTACACATACACACACGAGCACAAGCATTCACACATATATGAGTACACAAATACACATGCAAACACACATGAAAACACACACACAAGCAGAAATGCTGTGTGTGCCACTAACCACAATCTTCAACACATCCCTTGAAACTGGGCAACTACCTGAGGTATGGAAGACGGCAAGTGTAGTTCCCATTTTTAAAAAAGGAGACAGAAACGAGGCACTAAACTATAGACCTGTGTCACTGACGTGTATAGTATGCAAAGTATTGAGAAGATGATCAGGAGAGTGGTGGAGCACCTGGAACGGAACAAGAGTATAAAAGCCAACCAGCACGGATTTATGGAAGGCAAACCCTGTGTCACAAACCTTCTGGAGTTTCATAATAAACTAACAGAAGACACGAGAGAGAGGGGTGGGTTGATTGCATCTTCTTGGACTGCAAGAAGGCCTTCGACACAGTTCCTCACAAGAGGTTAGTGCAGAAGCTAGAGGATCAGGCTCGTATAACAGGAAGGGCACTGAAATGGATCAGAGAATACCTGACAGGGAGGCAACAACGGGTCATGGTACGTGATGAGGTATCACAGTGGGCACCTGTGACGAGCGGGGTCCCATAGGAGTCAGTCCTAGGACCAGTGCTATTTTTGGTATATGTGAATGACATGATGGAAGGGTTAGACTCAGAAGTGTCCCTGTTTGCAGATGATGTGAAGTTAATGAGGAAAATGAAATCAGATGAGGATCAGGCAGGACTTCAAAGAGACCTGGACAGGCTGGACACCTGGTCCAGCAATTTGCTTCTCGAATTAACCCCGCCAAATGCAAAGTCATGAAGATCGGGGAAGGACAAAGAAGACTGCAGACAGAGTAGAGGCTAGGTGGCCAAAGACTGCAAACCTCGCTCAAGGAGAAAGGTCTTGGGGTGAGTATAACACCGAGCATGTCTCCGGAAGCACACGTCAACCACATAACTGCTGCAGCATGTGGACGCCTGGCAAACCTGAGAACAGCGTTCTGATACCTTAAACCAGTCTACAGAACCTATAACGATAGCTTGAAGTTTATTACATAATATATTGTGGTTGACAGTATCGAAGGCCTTTCATATACAATATGAATATGACTGTCAGGTTTTGGTTATATAGTTATTTTGTGGTTACGATATGTTCCGGTAGTCCTCTGTTTAGTTAGTTAGTTAAGATTAGCCGGTATTCTCCCGGCCCGGGCCTTTTCCAAGTGGTGGCCCGGCCTTGGCTCCCTCTTTAGGGAGTGTCTGAGACCTAAGTCTCCCATGGGAGGAGGCACAAGTACCTCCTCATCTTTGGGACCAACTGTCCCCAGGCCTAGCCACAAGCTAGGCCTCTCTGGTCTGCCATCCCCGCCCCAAGGGGGCAAATGGGAATGACAGTCTTATGAGCTAAAGGCTCGGACTCAGGCACCTACCCTACCCTAGAAGGGTTAGGCATGGTGTCGATGCTCTGTTTAGTTATATGTTGTCTTCTTATATAAAGTTTTCGTTTTTTTTTGTTTTAAATCATTTATGTATATCATCCATGTATACTGTGTTTCTTAAATAAAATATATATAAAAAAAAAGATCGGCACCGGATTTAGAACATTAATACTTATTTATTAAATATTGAGATTAAATATTGAGATTAAATATTGAGATTAAATATTGAGATTAAATATTGAGATTAAATATTGAGATTTTTTGATCCTCGAAAGGATTTCAAAATTATTTACTGGGGTTAGCCCAGATTAGATACATGGATACTGCAAACGAGTTCAGCCTGCATAATATTTAGAACTTCTATAATTTATTGATGTTACCACATTATCTTTTGTAAAATCTTTATTACTGCAAAATATTTTTAGATATCTTTATAAATTTTGATAGACATATTTATCAGACAATTGATGTTAACAAAAAAAATACATAAACTTAGAAATAAATCACTATTATTAGTGAAAAAGCGTTAAACCCTATTGGTTAGATGAATTGAGGGTAGACTAAAATAGAAAGCAAGCAGACTCACTTCTTGTAAATGAAACTATGTTCAGTTCCTTGGATCAAAAGCCCTGGTATTAAGGTGCGTCCCTTGAGGAGAAAGCAGTTATTTTAAAACAAAGAAATAATGTAGGTTATAAACCATTGTTATAACAAGCAGGGCCGGATTAAGAAGTCTCCGGGCCCTAGGCTATTCAGATTGGCGGGGCCCCTTGAGTTACCGGTAAGTGAAGCGGCCCCTTCCAGCTTGGGGGTGGGGGGGGGGGGGGTCGGTGTGAGCCTGTTTAAGGTCTAATTAAATACATTCTGGCTATTTAGATTAAATTTAATAGGGAAAGTACATCAAGACAACCAAAACCATTTACCAACAGCCATTATAACTATCTTGTTAAATCATGATTAGGCTATTAAAGTAGTGACATCATGTACCTATTATATTCAGCATAACCACTACAGCACTATTATTCCCTTTATAAATCACTGACCATTATTGTTATCATTGCATCATGCATAAGACTATCAAATCATATAAACTCAAGAAAGTAAAGAATTGTTTATATTCACAGGCACTTCTTAAATAAACTTTTTTCTGGATTTCATATTGGCAAAATCATCAATTATATTCTGAAAATCAATATTTCTTGTTAGATCAGACTCAATGGTCAACAAGGTTAGGTTACACAATTTGTCTTGGCTCAGTGTTGAACGGAGCTGGTTTTTCACTCTTTTCAAAACAGAAAATGAACGTTCTCCTTCACAGTTAGTAGCTGGAAGTGTTAGGTAAAGGCGATACACTATGTCAACATTAGGGAAGGTTTCTGAGATACCTGCAACAGCCTGGTTGATCAGGCTCTGAACCACCAGGAGGCCTGGTCACAGACCGGGCCGCGGGGGCGTTGACCCCCGGAACTCTCTCCAGGTAAACTCCAGGTAAAAGCAGCTGAGGGCGCACATTTTTCAGGTGGAGCTTTAATCTGATTCATATACCCAGTAAAATGAACTATTTCTTCAACAAATGTGTCCAGAACATCTGCTGAAAGGTGTTGTTGCAACTTTAATGCAGCTTCTCTCAATTCTGCATCTGGCATACCTGGAGTTTACCTGGAGAGAGTTTCGGGGGTCAACGCCCCCGCGGCCCGGTCTGTGACCAGGCCTCCTGGTGGATTAGCGCCTGATCAACCAGGCTGTTGCTGCTGGCTGCACGCAAACCAACGTACGAGCCACAGCCCGGCTGATCAGGAACTGACTTTAGGTGCTTGTCCAGTGCCAGCTTGAAGACTGCCAGGGGTCTGTTGGTAATCCCCCTTATGTGTGCTGGGAGGCAGTTGAACAGTCTCGGGCCCCTGACACTTATTGTATGGTCTCTTAACGTGCTAGTGACACCCCTGCTTTTCATTGGGGGGATGGTGCATCGTCTGCCAAGTCTTTTGCTTTCGTAGTGAGTGATTTTCGTGTGCAAGTTCGGTACTAGTCCCTCTAGGATTTTCCAGGTGTATATAATCACGTATCTCTCCCGCCTGCGTTCCAGGGAATACAGGTTTAGGAACCTCAAGCGCTCCCAGTAATTGAGGTGTTTTATCTCCGTTATGTGCGCCGTGAAAGTTCCTGTACATTTTCTAGGTCGGCAATTTCACCTGCCTTGAAAGGTGCTGTTAGAGTGCAGCAATATTCCAGCCTAGATAGAACAAGTGACCTGAAGAGTGTCATCATGGGCTTGAAAAGAAATCCAAACTTGTCATCGAGATTCTGGTAGATTTCTTTTCTTTTCACCAATTCTGTAATCAGTGAATCCAGAATGACGAAGTATGTAGCTGTCTTACATTTCTGTCTTGGTAGCAACACAGTTTCATTGTCTAGCTCTTCAAAATTGCGTTTCCTCTTCCTTGACCGCTGATGATCAGCCCGGTAACTGTAGTCTTTCACCAGCAGTTTAGCTTTCTCTTCAAACATTTCAAAAGCTTCATCATTGCGAAGTGAGCTTACAAATTCCACTAAGCCTGCATAGAGGTTAGCACAAGTAGCCATTTCAATTTCAATTTTCTGAAGTGTCTTGTTCATGGCATTTAACCGTTCCAGTATACAGTCCCAAAGCACACAGAGTAAGGCCAATTCAAAATCTTCCAATTTTGATGCTAAGCTGGCTGCTTCTCTTCTTGTAGTTGCTGTCTGGTCTTCATCCTCTGCTATTTGGATCAAAGCAGAACGTATTTCAGCAAAGCTGTCTTTCAAAGCATGTGTTGCATCATGCTGCGCTGACCACCTTGTTGTTGATAATGATTTAATGACATCTCCATGAATGGTTGACTTGAGTATACTCCACCGATGCGTTGAAGCAGAGAAAAAATTAAAGAGTGCTTGTAAAAGTCCAAAAAATGAAACTGCAGCGACACAACACTCCCCAGCACATGACCCAACAAGATTAAGAGAATGTACTGAGCAGGGCACATATTCAGCAAGTGGGTTGATTTGCTTGATACGGGCTTGCAATCCATTATATTTACCCGACATGTTACTTGCATTGTCGTAGCTCTGGCCACGGCAATCCATAATAGAGAGATCATGTTCAAGCAGAGTATCCAGTACTACATTCATCATTGTTTCTCCATCATGGCCTGAAAGAGGAATGAATTTTATAAAGCGTTCTACAGGCTTACCACTGGAGTCGACAAAGCGAACAATGAATGTCAATTGATCTGTATGTGAAATATCTGGTGTTGAATCTACACTTATTGCAAAGTATTTTGCAGTTTTCACAGCTGCTATGATGTTATTGAGGACCTTCTTAGTCATCAGTTCAATAAATTCATTGCATATAGTAGATGACATGTAAGAGACACAGTGAAGATCAGGAATTTCAAGTCATAAGGAGTATCGACTGGACGAAGATTGGAAAACAGTGTGTGTTGTGTTCGCAAATCTGTGTTAGTTTATGCACAGATTAGCGTCATTCCTGGTGATCCTTGGACTGTGTTCAGTGCTTCAGAGCAGTGAGCCACGAGAGGGTGGCTATGGGCCCCGACTGGGGCTCTGAGCCTCACAGCTCTGCACCCAGTGTGGGCGGCTGTGAGGTCACAGGCAGCAGCTCTGCTGCTGGCTCTGTCCCCACACCTACAGTCACCATGACAGATCCAGGAGAGCGGCCTAAACATTCCTTGGAATGCAGGGACGAGTTGGAGGACGACGTGGGGCAGGTGGGAGCCCCACCAAGAAGGCCAAGGATGCAGTGGAGACTACTGTACCTACCAATCTGCCACTAGGTCCGTCGGCAGCCCCTACTCAAGAAGACTTGCACCCCCAGATGGCCATAGGGGTCGTGGAAGGAAGCCAGGAGGATGTAGCTCCTCAAGTGGCAAGGATGGAGCCATCCCAGGTCCCTACACCAGTTGTGTTGGCCTCCACAGTGGACGGGGACTGGCTGACTCCACGTGGAAGGAGGAGTTCCCACTCAGCTCGGGCACAAGCAACCAGGGCCTTCAACAAATTCAAGGTTCCCAACTACGGGTTTGTAAGGTATCTGGAAGGTCTCCCCCACCTCAAGTTCCGCTGCGAGTTCACTCTCAGGAACGAGGTTCTGGTCATTCCTCGGGACGAAGACTCTTACGAGGAGTTGAAGGGGCTGGTTGTGACCCATCCCAGCATGGTGGAACTGCTTGCTTCGGAGAAGGTGTACAAGGGGGTGCTTTTACAAGTCCCTGTGCCCCTCCCACTGGACCCCATTTTGGAAGTGCCCAATATTGTCAAGGCGGAGCGACTCACTGCAACGGTGAACAAGGTGCCCACCCGCCAGGTGCTGATCCACCACAAAGGTCCACTTCCCACGCACCTGAACCTTGGGGTCTGGGGAAGATTCAAGACCCGATCATACCTGTCAGGCCCAGTACAATGCTTCAACTGCCAGGGGTTCAATCATATTGCAGCCACCTGCCAGCGAGAGAAGAAGTGTGGTGTGTGCAGCAAGGCACACGACTCGAAGGACTGCATTGCAATCCTCAAACAGCCAACTGGCGAAGTCCTTTGGCTAGAGCACAAGTGTGCCAACTGCTCAAAGAGGCACCATGCCTGGAACCGGAGCTGTCCTGTGATGGTGCAGCACTGGCAGCAGGTTCGTCATCGGAACAACCCGACAGCCCCGACGCCACCCAGCCTTGGAACTGCCCAGCAACAGTCAGCATGGGCTCCAATCACGGTTCCCCGGATACCGCAGGAGGGCAATACCAGCGAGTTTCCAGCACTGGGCTCCCAGCAGTGGCATCAGGGGGCAGACACTGGTTTGCAGCAGCGTGGTCAACTGCGGGGTCAGATGGCAAGGTGGCCAAGAAGACAGAATCATTGGGAAAAACAGCCACAGGCCAGGCACACTGCCCAGCAGGTCCCAGCTGGGCACCAACATTCCTTGCCATACCGCCAGCAGGCCTCTTCCCAAGGGCAGGCCCCTACTGTGAGCGGCCAGAGTCAGGCAGAGGTTCCCCGTCAGGGGACTTGGAAGCCCATGGCCACTCATACTGGGCCCAGGGTGCACCCAGCTTATGCTGCTGCAGTGTCGACAGCTACCCAGACATACCCAGTGACCCAGCCCCGACTCGACGGGTCATCCAGCTCAATGCCTGCAGAGGTAATTACCTGGAGACCTGGAGAGAGTTCCGGGGGTCAACGCCCCCGCGGCCCGGTCTGAGACCAGGCCTCCTGGTGGATCAGAGCCTGATCAACCAGGCTGTTGCTGCTGGCTGCACGCAAACCAACATACGAGCCACAGCCCGGCTGATCCGGAACTGACTTTAGGTGCTTGTCCAGTGCCAGCTTGAAGACTGCCAGGGGTCTGTTGGTAATCCCCCTTATGTGTGCTGGGAGGCAGTTGAAAAAGTCTCGGGCCCCTGACACTTATTGTATGGTCTCTTAACGTGCTAGTGACACCCCTGCTTTTCATTGGGGGATGGTGCATCGTCTGCCAAGTCTTTTGCTTTCGTAGTGGGTGATTTTCGTGTGCAAGTTCGGTACTAGTCCCTCTAGGATTTTCCAGGTGTATATAATCATGTATCTCTCCCTCCTGCGTTCCAGGGAATACAGGTTTAGGAACCTCAAGCGCTCCCAATAATTGAGGTGTTTTATCTCCGTTATCCGCGCCGTGAAAGTTCTCTGTACATTTTCTAGGTCGGCAATTTCACCTGCCTTGAAAGGTGCTGTTAGTGTGCAGCAATATTCCAGCCTAGATAGAACAAGTGACCTGAAGAGTGTCATCATGGGCTTGGCCTCCCTAGTTTTGAAGGTTCTCATTATCCATCCTGTCATTTTTTCTAGCAGATGCGATGATACAATGTTATGGTCCTTGAAGGTGAGATCCTCCGACATGAATCACTCCCAGGTCTTTGACGTTGGTGTTTCGCTCTATTTTGTGGCCAGAATTTGTTTTGTACTCTGATGAAGATTTAATTTCCTCATGTTTACCATATCTGAGTAATTGAAATTTCTCATCGTTGAACTTCATATTGTTTTCTGCAGCCCACTGAAAGATTTGGTTGATGTCTGCCTGGAGCTTTGCAGTGTCTGCAATGGAAGACACTGTCATGCAGATTCGGGTGTCATCTGCAAGGATACACGGTGCTGTGGCTGACATCCTTGTCTATGTCGGATATAAGGATGAGGAACAAGATGGGAGCGAGTACTGTGCCTTGTGGAACAGAGCTTTTCACCGTAGCTGCCTCGGACTTTACTCTGTTGACGACTACTCTCTGTGTTCTGTTAGTGAGGAAATATAGATCCATCGACCGACTTTCCTGTTATTCCTTTAGCACGCATTTTGTGCGCTATTACGCCATGGTCACACTTGTCGAAGGCTTTTGCAAAGTCTGTATATATTACATCTGCATTCTTTTTGTCTTCTAGTGCATTTAGGACCTTGTCGTAGTGGTCCAATAGTTGAGACAGACAGGAGCGACCTGTTCTAAACCCATGTTGCCCTGGGTTGTGTAACTGATGGGTTTCTAGATGCGTGGTGATCTTGCTTCTTAGGACCCTTTCAAAGATTTTATGATATGGGATGTTAGTGCTATTGGTCTGTAGTTCTTTGCTGTTGCTTTACTGCCCCCTTTGTGAGTGGGGCTATGTCTGTTGTTTTTAGTAACTGTGGGACGACCCCCGTGTCCATGCTCCCTCTCCATAGGATGGAAAAGGCTCGTGATAGGGGCTTCTTGCAGTTCTTGATGAACACAGAGTTCCATGAGTCTGGCCCTGGGGCAGAGTGCATGGGCATGTCATTTATCGCCTGTTCGAAGTCATTTGGCGTCAGGATAACATCGGATAGGCTTGTGTTAATCAAATTTTGTGGCTCTCTCATAAAAAATTCATTTTGATCTTCGACTCTCAGTCTGGTTAGCGCTTGCTAAAAACGAGTAATTTTGGGGATTTGGGTACCACTCATTTCCTTTGTCATCTGTGTAGGCCCATTTTGTTTAAGTAGGGGCCCAATACGGACGTTTTCTCGATTTTGTTTTGCATAGGAAAAAATCTTTGGTTTTTTTCATTTCTTTAAGGGTTTTTAGTTTTTTTCCCCGATTCCTGCTCCTAAAGGATTCTTTTAGCTTAGTTCGATGCTGCTATTTCCTGACCATGTCCCCCCCTACGCATTTCAATATATTACCTCTTTAGCCGCTCGTTTTTCTTTTCCGCGCCTGAAAAGGGGAGCGCCTGTCTCTTTCTTTTTTACATCTACTCCCCTTTTTCTTAAGGGATAACCCCTTGTGCATACATCGATGCTACCGATTAATCTGTTCTAGGCATAAGTTGGGGTCTTGTTGCTTTAATCTTCCCACTTATATGGGTTGGGATTTGGGTTTATTGGCCCCCATTTTATGTTTTTTTTATTGAAGTTAATTTGGTGAATGCCCCTCGGACAAATCCCCTTTATTTCGTCTGGGGCTCCCGCATACAGACTAAACCCTAAATTTAGTTGTGACGAGTATATTTTTTTTAAAATTTTGTATATTTCTTATCAGATCACATTGTTAGTGAAGATGAGTCTAGTGAAATTCTCCACCCGTAGGCTCTATTTTTTGCTGTTTAAATTGAATTTTGTGCAAGATTTAAAAGCTCGCGTGAGTGTAGTTTTTTATCAGAGCGCCTCCTGGGTTATTACTGCAACAATATTATTCTATATTCCTCCATTTTAGGGGCCTTAATTGAAATCCCCCAGGACAAGATTTGGGGCAGGAGCGGGATTTTCCGACAGTGGTCAATTTTTAACAGCTGTCCTGGAATTTCTGGGATTTGCATCCGAGGGTTGTAGACAAACACAATACAGGTTTTTTTTTCTCGACCTTTTTCTGCTAAAACTTCCACTACATCATTTTAGGGGATTTTTGAGTTCTTGCAAACAAGTGACTCTGCAAAATTTCAGGCCAACCCCCCCCTTTTTTCCTGTTCACTCTGTCACATCTGTATAGGTTTAACCGGGGGTCCATATTTCGTTGCCCAAGTGATCCTTTTTTTGGTCTCAGTGAAAAACCCCAACATTTCCTTTGCCTCGCAAAACATCCACGGAGAAAGGTATTTGTTTTTTGTTGCTGCTTTAGACCCGTATATTTCAAAGAAGAAGTTACGGACTGGGGATTTTGGTAAATGGGGGGGGGTTTTTTTCCGGCATTATACTGTATCTTGGTTTTGGGGTGGAGGGCCAAACGACTGTGGTTCCCCTCCAGGAATACTGATTTGGGGTAAAGATTCTGCCATTTCCCGCCAGTTTTTTTCCTTCCCGGCCAAAAAAAACCCTCCCTCTTTTGTGGCTGTGGTACCCAGGGTTTTTCCCAGCCTGATGTTTTGTACTTTTTGTCCCCTTTAATGGGATCCCCGGCAATTAAGTTATAGCACAGTCCCTTTTCCCGTACTGAGAGGGACACAGTTCAGGGGGAAAAAGCTTACAGGAAGGGTTTGCATTTTCCGTTGTCATATGGGGAGGCATTTCCTTAGGGTGGTCATAGTTGCACGGATCGACTAAGAAAACCATCGGCATCTACGCTCCTCTGTCGCCGCCCGTCGGCAGAGGCAGGGGGGCCTGCAGGCCTCCTTCATGATCGGGCGTGGGCCTACTGGACAGGAAGACTCAATGGAACTCAACCACATCCAGGGGCCTTCCCGACTGTATGAGGAGGCCCCCGGGGTCGCCAACAAGGACACGATCCCGCAGAGATGGGAAACATAGCCACCTCTCGGCCCTTAAAACCTCCATGGAACTTTGTGGGCGCAGCGGAAAAATTCATTTATATTGAACCCTGCAGTTCAGGATGGGGTTGATGTCTTCCTTTTTTCAGGAGACACTAAACCGATTTGTCACGTAAAAATGCACCCCACGTATCCGGGTTTCTCCCCTACCTTCACCCGGAAGGGGACTGGCAGGGGCACGGCGATCTACGTAAAGACCACTACCCTCATTCAATCCCAAATGACCCCATCGACTTGGGGAGGGGCGTAAGGTTCGGGCTGTCACCCAAAAACCCCGGATGGACCTCTCATGTTTACAATTTTACAGAAGCTCTCGTACACCCTTGACATTTCAGGGTGGCAGCACTCCCCCACGGGAGGGTCTTGTTGGGGCGGGGGATGTCAATGCCCACCACCCAATATTTTCTTTTCTGTCTCTCCTACCAACGCAGCTGGGGGGCCCCTTGCGGCTGTGCGGGAGGGGGTCCCTGAACGCCCCCCCAAAATATGGTGACCCAAACCCCCATCCTAGGGGGGCCCTTGGATTCACACTCATCTCTAGGGGGTTGCTCTCGAGTCGAGAGGGGGGTCCCCCCCCGTCTCACCATATCACTTTGCAGGGTCACTATGCCGATGGTCCCAGTGCCCCCCCCCACACCTCCCCCCCCAGAGGAATCTAAAAAAGGCCCGACTGGCAGGCTTCCAGAGGTCATTGACCTGGGGGCGGTCTCCTCTTCCAAAGCCCGAGGGGGCTGCCAAAGCTTGCAGGGGCCCTTTCACATGTCACTAGCACAAACAAGATTACAGGGGGAGGTCAATAAACGGACGGTGGTTTTACAATGAGGACACAGGGAACAAAACCACCGCATAAATTTTTGTACAAAATCAGGGGCGAATCCACATTTTGAGTCCATGCACTCTCAGGGAAGGGGTGGGGGCATGCATGCCATGCCCTCACACAGGGTCTGGCGGGCTAAAGGGGTTCGAGTGGTTGCCCCCTTCACTACTCCCCCCTTTATCTAAATTTTTGGACCAAGTTTGAGGGGCCACTGGCAGCGTCGCATTGGGGCTGGGGGTTGAAACCCAGACCCCGCAACAGCAGACGTCTGGGGCCATTCACCCCAAGCACCAGGGCCCAAAAATCCTCGGGTCTCCAGACCTCCAACCACCCCCCTTTCCTAAAGGGTGATTGTGATCCAAGAGCAGCCAGGCAAAGGACGCGGATGAAATTCAACCGCCCAAGGACTCCGGGGCACCCTTTCACATCTCAGACAAACCGGGGCATGATGGTATCACCAGGGCAGATCACCGGTCTGGCCATTCGGGACTTTTACTGTCCGGGGGGTCATCAACCAGACTTGGCGAGCTGGCAAACTCCCTGTCGTAGGGAAGGAGGCGACATCATACGATTCCTAAGCCTGGGGATCCTGGCAGGTAAACCCCATCTCCCTACCATTGCATTCAAGGTGTCTAAAAGGGAGGTTTTGGGAGCGCCAGGTGGAAGCGGGGCCCTCCTCATAAACACCTCAGGCTTCACCAGGGATGGGCTTTTTCGAAACCTTACCACTCTACGCCGGGCTTTGGTCGGACCCCCAAACCCCACATTGTTGTCTTTCTGACCTCAGAAACTTTTTGAGCTAGCCAGTCACCTGCCTCCTCTCACTCTTGGGCCCGCGGGGGGTTAAAAGGGCCGGCTGTTTTCATGGCTTCCCGTTCCTATCCCAGACAGGGGGGCCCGGGTACGCTTCCGGGGGCATCCCTTTTCCCTTAAAGACCCGGACAAGGGCACCCACGGGGCGGGGTTTTTAGTCCCACCCTGTTAAATGTACTGATCACCAGCGGGTGTGCCTGCCTTTCTCCAGGCACCATCCTCCCATTTGCCATGACTGGCACTGTCGTACCTGGGAAGTGCCGGCTTTTGCAACGTCCCCCGGGAGACCTCGATCGCTGGCTTCCACCCCATCACTTGGACCAAGATATTCGCAAAATCCAAACCCATGATCCTTCACACCAAATGCCCACAGAGGCGGGGGTCCGGGGCATCGCTGGATGGGTTCACAGTTATAGGTACCTTGGCTCTACATTGACAGGCACCTCACCTTCCAAACATGGCACCACTTAAAAAGGGGGCCTCTGCAGGGGGTCAGGCTTTGAGTGCCATGGCCAACCCTAGGGGGGGGGCCAGCCCGAGTCATAGTTGTTCTACTCCGGGGCAATATTTTCCCTCATTGACTAGGGGGCACTTGCTCGGGTTCACGCCAACCCAAAAACAAAAACCCCCTCGGTCATCCAACACAGCTGTACGGCCATGGGGGGGCCCCTAGGGGGGCCAAGGGAGGGGCCTGACCTTTAGGTGCAGCTACACCCTCTTGAAGACAGGACCAACGGTACGCCAGGGGGATTGAAAATTTTCCCAAACCCAGGGCTGAAAAAACGATAAATTTACGGTCCGCCGGGGACAGGCCATTCCACTGCATCCCCCGGGCCGCCAGGGATGGGTGGGTAGCAGATCCACACAAAGCTCTTGCCCATGATATTGCTCCAGGGGGGAGGCTGCGACAGCCCTGGCAGCGAACTACACGGTGCCACCCCCGGGGCACCAGAGCTTTTTGCAGTGATGGACAACCCTACCAACAGCAAGAGGCATTGCCCCGGGGACATTCTCACCACCTTCCCTTTGGTACATTTGGTGCGGAAGGCCCATTGTGCCATATTACCCCCTATGGCTCCAGAGACCCATGGCAGGCCGCAAAGCTGCTGGATGTTTACAAAAATCTGACAGCAGGTTGGCGCCCCCAGCCATTGCACCACCCCTCCAGCCGAACTCTTTGCCACCCAAACAAGCTCGTGGCAGCTCTTGCAGACCCACATCCCCCCATCATCCCCTTGATTCCCCAAGCACAACCCAAAGCGCTTATGCACAAGAGCCAAAGGACAACAACACTTAATCACATCCACCGGGTGACCGCAGACTCCAGGCCCGGGTCCAGGCTACCATCAACTGTCCCACCATGTGGGTACCCGGCAAATCTGCAGATGAGGCGCTAGGATTTGCAACCCTCGGGGCACGCCACATCTCGATCTCCATCACCTCAGCCAGATTGCGCTGTTTGGCTGCTGGGCGGCAAGGCGCCCTTCCCTGACACTGGGGAGTCACGGACCTCTTTTTGGTATTCGGGGCGACCCCGGGTGCCCCCTCCAAGTTTTCACACAGTCCAGGGAACTGAGGGCCCAATCCACCGCCTACGCTTGGGGAAACCCCACCACTGGGGGGATGTTGAAGGGGCATGAAGGAGCTCTTGCCCATTTGCCCCGAAGGGTTCTGCAGCCCTTTGCACTCCCTGTTAGACTGCCCCTACGATCCCCCTTCGCCGAGACATTTCCCCAAAAGACCCCAGTAGGAAACCCCAGAGGAGGGGCAGCACTCTTGTGTATTTAGCTGTGGGGGACTTGAAACCCTTCTTTTCTTGCACGTCATCCCCCCCCCCGCTGAATTGCGCGAGGACCTGTTTTGGGGCCTCCTTTGCACTGCACACCACCACGAGTCACACTAACGTTTGGGTAGCCCATCGGCCATGGCCTGAAAACCCCCCCCCCCCTTCCCCTGCTGAAGATCTGCCACACAGGGGAAAGTAACGAAAAAAGCCCATTCCCTCCCCGGGGGACCCCAATGCCGGTCACCAAAGGGAAAAACCCGGCCGGGATTACCGCGAATCAAATAGAATAGAATAGAATAACAGAAGATACGGGCCTTTTCCTGAAATTCCCAAGGCATACACATGATTGCAAAAAAAGGGATGAATTGTCAACCCGTTCTATGACCCTAGGAAACGCCATTGTTTTCCGAACCAAAAACCTCATTTTCCCGGGAAAGCAAGTCCTCTTGAGCTAAAAATTTTTACAACAGCAACAACTCTTCTAAATTTTTCTCCAATAAGTCACTCTTTTTAAATTGATTTTCCAAAAGAAAACCAAAAGCCTTTTTTCTGTGCACAAAATACACTGGGTAAAAGCCTTTTGTAGTTTGGGGGTTTTTTAGTTCCTCGAAAAGCTTTGGGAATTTTTCCAGTCATTGAACCCCTTTGAAGGTATTTTTTTTGGCAGAAAAAAACTTCATGCGAACAGTACACTTTCCTGACTTTCAGAGTATACCATCCTGATCTTTTCACAGTTTTTAATTTGTAAGCTTTCCATAAAACATAGATGACTTTTAAAAAACGACGACTCCATCATCATAAATCCTTGCCTGACTCCTATACTCGCTTAAAGTATGTTGGATCCGCCCCACTACTCGCTTCCCAAAAATTCCCTTTCTGACTACTCTTGGTTGAAGAAATACTTCCTAACATCCCCGTGATTTATTTGTCTTTACTTCCCAAATTGGGCCCCCTTTTTACTTTCCAATCTCTGGAAAACCGTCTTTTTCCACCTTTCAATTTCTCTCAGTATTTTGTATTTTGTTATCATTCCCCCCCATCCTCCTGTCCCCAGTGCGTCAGGGTTTATTTCCCTTAACCCTCCCGTAGACATACCCTTACCGGGACTAGTCTTGTTGCAAACCTTTGCACTTTCTCTAGTTTCATCACGTGCTTGGCAGGGGGGTTCCAACTGGTCCGCATACTCCAATATGGGCCCAACGTACACGGGGTACAGGGTCCTGAAAGATTCCCTTTTTAAGATGCGGAATGCTGTTCTGAGGTTTGCCAGGCGCCCATAGCACAGCAGTTATTTGGTTGATGTGCGCTTCAGGGGAAAGTCCGGTGTGGTGTGGTGTGTGTACCACCATTTTGTTGCAGGGGGGATCCACTCCTGTGTGTTGTGGTGTTGTGAATAGTGTGTGTTGTTGTGTGTATGAGTGTGTGTGGTGTTAGTTACCTTTTTTGGGCCTAGGCACATGTCGATTAGACACTAGGCCTTTGTATTTGCGAGTGTGTTTGGTGGCACGGCGGTTATGTGTGTGTGCGAGCATGTGTGTGTGGTGTGTGTGGGTGGTGTTGTTTTTTGGTACCACCTTTTGGGTTTTAGGTCGAGTCACACTCCTGGCCCCACCCTTCACTGATTCTACTAGGTTTCCCCTCCTCCCTCCCCATAGCTCTATCTACCTGCCTTAAACTATGATGTGTGTGTTTATGTGTGTTATGAATTTTTATGTGTGTTGTTTGTGGTGTTGTGTGAGAGAAAACCAGCAATCAACATTTGCACCAATAACCACTACAGTTTGACCGGGGGTGGAAGTGTGAAATTTCTAATTAAACCCAAAATTTGTTTTATGTTGCAGCCCTGATAAACGAAGTAAACCCTTTTTTACAGTTTCATTACCTTTGTAACTTGTGATTCATTACCCTTTTTAAATGTGAGTTCATTTCCTTTTTACCCAGTTTTAGCCATCAAAACTTTGGAGCCCGGTCCCTGGACCCATTGGTACCTCTGAAACGTAAAAAACCTTTTTAACTTGTCATGATTGTGACTAACCCACCCGGGGTTCATTACCTTTGGGAAAAATTGGAGTTCATTACCTTTGTAAATTTTGAAAACATTCCTCTGTAACTTGCTCAGCTATCAAAACTTTGAGGCCCAGTCCCCCGGACCCATTAGTACCTCTGTAATCTTTTTTACTACCGCCCACAGGATGGGGATGGGGTGCATAAAAAACATATTAAAAAAAAAAAAACTAACAACTTTTCCCAAATCAATGTTTAGAGTTTTACTGAAGTTTTCTGCAATGAAAGCATTCGTAGAGAATCTGGATTCATTTGGCCAAAGAGGCAGGTCTTTTTAAAACAAACCTGTGGAGAAATGTCCGTTGAACATTGAAGGGGAAAACAAAAAAGAGATGCTGGGTGAAAATTGGAGGGGGGGCTTCCGTAGATCGACGTAAACTGCAAATTCAACTGTACTGGTAACATCAGAAACTTTTTCGTGAGCTTTTTGATTTTCTGCACTTCCTACATCTTTCTTTTTTTTGTTCTTCTTTTTGAATTTTCTTTTTTCTTTTCTGTGATCCACCGCATAAGAAAATCCACTCACGTTCACGAGATCCATAAGAGGGTGTATCACTGTCCCTTTAAACTGCAAATACAAATTTTTTATTATCAATTATTTTAAAATTTTTTTAAAATTAAATTTTTTTTTTTGTCAAATTGGGCGATAGGCCCTTGTCCCCCTTTTCCCCTGGCTGCGCATCTAAAAATTCAAAACGTTACCAAAAGGAGCATAAAAGAAAATTTTTTCCCTAATTAGGTTAGTGTTTTGGGCTAAAATTTTTCTAATTCATCCTTCTGATCTCCAATTTACTTAAAAGAAATCATACTATCCAAAACAATGCAAAATGGAAAATTTTATTTCCATTTTTATAAAAAACTAATCATTATGTTTTGCATATATATGGGCCCACCACCCTAATAAGGACATAAATTTAAAAATGCAAGGACAATTTTCGTTTCACCCAACCAACGATTTTCGATGGGCTTATGTGTTTCTGGGGAAATATGTTAATTAATTTATGTTTTACATCACTTCCTCGCAACTTAAAAATAACATTTGCGACGGAAAAATATGTAAAACGTAAAATTGAGATTTGTTATTGAAATGAAAAAAATAAAGACAGGACAAAGTCTTTTTTAAAAACCCACAAAAAGGGAAATCAGTTTGCGTTTTTAGGTTTTTCTTTACGGTCCCGTAACCCCACAGTCCCCCCTTAAAATTTTTAAGCGAAAACAAACATTTATCCATACCAAAACAATGTCTATCAACAACACTTAAGTTAATTTGTCACAGTACAAGTCTAGATAACGTGTAATTACTACAGAAAAATTGAGAGGAATCTCCCATACTCACCCATAGCGGAAAACACACGTTCTGATGTAAACAAAGGGGTGTTAGGTTGCCTCTAGGTTATTTATTTATTTTTATTTATTTTATTTTATTTTTATTTTGTTTTTATTTATTTTAAAAACCAAATTTTTCTCTCCAAAACACTTGTACTTTTTAGGGAGGACCCCTTTTTACTTCAAACCCTGGCGCAGTCCTTGATGACCCCCCAACCCCTTGGACCGCGGGGCCCCCAAATGCACGGCCCTAGGCAAATGCCTATTTCCCTTCGGAACCGGGCCCCATAACAATAATCAAAAAATCCCAACCCAATTACTTCCTCCCTTTTTTATTACAACATTAATGTCTTTGGCTGAGATACAGAGATATTATATGAGTCAAGAGCCTTCAATGATGACATAGAATCTGAATTATTCGAAAAAAGTGGAAAATGATTTTGTTTACGAAAAAAAAAGTTTAAAATCTGGTAAAATTTGGAAAAATCCATTGTAATACGATATTTTTACAAAATTATAGCATTTGAACATGTCTGGTGACACCCGCCCGTAAATATTTGCGTCGACGAGAGGGGAATTTTTTAAATTTTTTTTTTTTTTTTGTCTATTTTTTTTTTAAAACTTAAATTTAGCTCACAAAGAGGGGGGACTTTTGCCTCCTCCCATGGGAGACTTAGGACTCCAACACTCCCCAATAGGGGGCCAAGGCCGGTTTTACCCCACTTGGAAAAAACCCACCGGGGGAAAACCGGGGGAATAAAAAAAAAAAAAAGTTTTGTTTTTGACCCCAATGTCTTAACGACGCATTATTACTAATAAACTTGATTTTCTTATACCTTTTTTATTCAAAAATAATAGCAAAATAATTAATAAAGATAAAACATCAAAAAGGGGCCACAATAAAAATTTTTCATTTTATCCCGTGCGGGTCACCCTGATAAATAATTTACTTAAAGCTCCTGCTAAAAGAATGGTTTTCTCTGTTACATCTGATCTTTACTAAAGAAAAGGGTGTAATATATACGGGAAAAAAATGAAAATCATTTAAAATTGCCTAAAAAACCCAAAGAGCGCGTTTTTCGTGTTTTTTTACTTAACGGGGTGTGAACGGTTTTCCACAATATTTCGAAATAAGATTTTGGTCTATTTTTTGATGATCCCATTATTAAAATTACACGAAATTTTTTCACAGACAAATAAAACAAAATTTTAGTTTTCGGGGACAGCCATCTGGAAAACCTATCTCAAATATTTTTTTTTTGTTGGGGGGGGGGGGGAGTAGATTTTTGTAAATCTCAAAAAATTACCAATGTATTTTTTTTCAGCAAAAGAAAAGGGTTTAATACATTCATTCCTCCGCAAAAATCGGTTAATGTATTAATTACGAGGATAAGGGGAAAGGGGCACCGTATGCCATCCATCCACTAAGTAAGAAAGTAAATAAGTTTTTTTGGTATACACAAAACATTTTCAAGAATTATCATACATACACACATGTTAGAAACCGGGATAACCAAAAAAGCAGACAGAGTGTTTTTATTTCCATGCGCCAAGTGCAAAATCAGTTTTTTTTTTCCCTCACTTTTTTGTTGGCCGAGAATATTTGAAAACTTGAAATTTTTAATACTATATCCTTCTAACGTACCCAAAAATAAACAAAATCGGCAAAAAAAAAAAAATAACAAAATATCCCCCCAAGGGCCTTTAGGGGCGACATTTTAAATAAATTTTTTTAGACGGAGACCCAAAATTTTGGTTAATCAAGAATTCTGAAAAAATCCTTTCACAGCAGACTCTGAAAAACAGGAGATGACGTGCCCAGCACTCTGTTCCCAGATTTTTTTTTTTTTTAATTTAAAACAAATAAACAATAGGTACATTACAATATTAAAACACTACACTGGGGGAGAAAATAAACATTTCCCACACAACACGAATAAGTACATACAAAGACATTAAAAAAAACTTTAAAACAACCCACAGACTGCTTCTACATACATTGCCTCACAAGTACACAAGTTTCATAGATATAATGGGAACCCACCCTTATTTTCTTACAACCCCCCCCCCCCCCCAATGAATACATCCACATTCAATTTTTATACACACACACAAACTTTTTCATTTAAAATTTTAAAAATGACTTGAACAAGGGGCAAATCATAACACATTTTCCCATTCAGACTGAGGAACTCCGAAAATTTAAAACGCAAGAAACCCTCTTTTACCTGCCTTTAAAAATCTATGAAAAGGGGTTTATTCCATCACTGAAAACAACAAATACCCCCACCCACAAAGGTACAATAAAAAAATTGCAAAGAAAAAAAAGACCTATACAGTAACGCCTACCGGGGTTTACATGGAGAGATTCCGGGGTCAACGCCCCCGCGGCACGGTCGGACCGGGCCTCCTGGGGATCGAGCCTATCAACCAGGCGTTGCTGCTGCTGCCGAAAAAACCAACGTACAGCCACAGCCCCCGGGGCGGGAACCGACTTTAGTGCTTGTCCTTGCCAGCTTGAAGACTGCCAGGGTCTGTTGGAAATCCCCCAAAGAAACGGGAGGCAGTTAAAACATCCGGGTCCCTGCACTTTTTTTAAAGGTCTTTTAACGTCTAGTGACCCCTGCTTTTCTTTGGGGGGGATGTTGCATCGTCTGCCAAGCCCCTTTTGCTTTCGTTGAGTGATTTTCGTGTGCAAGTTCGGTACAGTCCCTCAGGTTTCCAGGTGATAAATCATGTATCTCTCCCGCCTCGTTCCAGGAATGCAGGTTCAGGAACCTCAAGCACTCCCAGTAATTTAGTTTTTACCCGTTAGCTGCCGTGAAGGTTCTCGTACTTTTTTTTTCTAGGTCAGCAATTTCACCTCCCTTTAAAAGGTGCTGTTAGGGGTGCGCAATATCCAGCCTAATAAAACAAGTGACCTGAAGAGTGTCATCATGGGCTTGGCCCCCCTATTTTAAAGGGTTTCTCATTTCCATCCTGTCTTTTTTCTAGCAGATCGTTTTGATACAATGTTATAGTCCTTGAAGTGAGATCCTCCGACTGTCCTCCCGGGTCTTTGACGTTGGTTTTTTCGCTCTTTTTTTGGGGGCCAGAATTTGTTTTGTACTTGAGGTTTTTAAATTTTCCCTCATTTTACCAATCTGAGTAATTGAAATTTCTCATCATTAACTTCATATTGTTTTTCCCCTGCAGCCCACTGAAAAATTCGGTTTGAGCCCCGCCTGGAGCCTTGCAGTGTCTCAATGGAAACACTGTCATGCAGTTTGGGGTTCCCACTGCAAAGGGAAGACAGGGTGCTGGGGCATCCTTGTCTATGTCGATTGAAGATGGGGGAACAAGAGGGGAGCGAGTACTGTGCCTTGTGGAACAGAGCTTTCCCCGTGCTGCCCGGACTTTACTCTGTTAAACGACGGGAATTTACCGGGATTTTACCGGGAGAGAGTTGGGGGGTCAACCCCCCGGGGCCCCCGGGCTGTGACCACCTCAGGTGGATCGAGCCTATTTTCGACTCCATCGGGTTAGCGGTTTTGCTAAAAACTGAGTCATAGGGGGACTTGAGTACTCA
Organism: Cherax quadricarinatus; assembly: GCF_026875155.1. Classification (NCBI taxonomy): domain Eukaryota; kingdom Metazoa; phylum Arthropoda; class Malacostraca; order Decapoda; family Parastacidae; genus Cherax; species Cherax quadricarinatus. The sequence goes on along the minus strand of NC_069451.1, from coordinate 34,795,829 downwards.
CTCATTCCTTGCTGCATCTTTTAGGCCCCATTTTTTTAAGTGGGGGCCCAATACGGACGTTTTTCTCGTTTTTGATTTGGCATAGAGAAGAAATACTTTGGTTTCATTCGATTTCATTTTATGGCTTTTTGTTCTTCCCCGATTTTCCCCCTAAAGATTTTAGCTTAAGTTCGATGCTTTCTATTTCCTGACCAGTGTCTCCCTCGCATTTCAGATATTTACCCTTTTACCGCTCTGTTATTCCCGTCCCCTTAAAGGAGCGCCTGTCTTTTCTATTTTACTTACTCCTCCTTTTTTTTTAGGGGTAACCTTTGTGCTACATCGAGTGCCACCGATTAATCTTTCTGGCAAATTTGGGGTCGTGTTGCTTATGTACTTCCCAGCTTATACGTTGGGACTTTTTTTATTTGGTCCCACTTTTTTTTTGTTATTAAAAGTTAATTTTGGTGAATGCCCCCTCTGACTAGTCTCATTTTGTGGGCGGGGGCTCCCCATACTTTTTGAACCTCAATTATGTTGTGATCTGAGATATTGTTTTTATATGGTACATTTTTTAAAATTTACATGTTATGAAGATGGGGTCTATTTTTCTCCAGCTAGTAGGCTCTATATTTGCGGGTTTAAATTTGAATTTTGTGCAGAATTTAAAAGCTCGTGTGAGTGTGATTTTCATCAAGCGCCTCCGGGTGTTTTACTGCAACAATATTATTTGCTATATCCTCCTTTTGGGTGCCTTAAGTTAAAAATCCCCCGGGACAAGATTTGGGGTGCAGGATGGAAATTTTTTCCCAGACATGGTAAATTTTTAACACTTTCCGGGAATTGCTGGGATTTCATCCAGGCTTGTAACTACCACAATGCAAAAAAGTGACTCTGCAATTAAAAGGCCAACCCCCCCCCCTTTTGCTGTTTACTCTGTCACATCTAATAGGTGTAACCGGGACCATTTTTCGTTGTCCAAGTGATCATTTTTTGGGGGTCTCATGAAAGCTGCGAACTTGCCTTTTGCCTCTGCAAGCATCCAAGGATAAAAGGATTTTGTTTTTTGGGCTGGCTTTAGACCCTGTATATTTGCAAAAAATGTCAATGGGAGGTGGTTTTGTTGGTACGGGGGGGGGTTTTTTTTTTTTCCGGAAATTAGTACTTTTAATCTTTTTGGTTTTGGAGTGGGGGCCATGCCCCTGTTTCCACCCGGGAATACTGGTTTTGGTGTACGTTTTCTCCCATTTTCTCCGTTTTTTTTCCTTTCCTGCACTAAAAAACCTCTTCCTCTTGAGTACTGGGGCTACCCAATTTTTTTCCCCCCATGTCTGGATTTTTTTGATCTGGCCACAAAATAAGCGAAACACCAACGTCAAAAAACCGGGGGAGGGGGGATCGTAAAGGGGATCCACCTTCAAGGACCATAACTTTGTATCAACGCACTATAGAAAAAAACGGGAGGGATAATGAAACCCTTTCAAAACGGGACCAACCTATAATGACACTCCAGTCACTTGTTCATCTAGGCGGAATTTGCGACCTAACAGCACCTTTCAAGCAGGTGAAATTGCTGACCTAGAAAATTTCAAAAAACCTTTTACGGCGCGCATAACGGGGATAAAAAAACCTCAATTAGGCGCTTGATTCCAACCCGTATTCCCCGGGAAAGCAGGCGGGGAAAAATACATGATTAAATACACCCGAAAAACCTAGAGGGGCTAGTACCGAACTTGCACAGAAAATCACTCACTACAAAGCAAAAGACTTGGGAGACATGCAACATCCCCCCAATGAAAAACAGGGGGTCACTACACTTAAGAGACCATCAATAAGTGTCAACCCGGACTGTTCAACGCCTCCCGCAACATAAGGGGGGTTAAACCAACAACCCCTGGCAGTCTTCAAGCTGGCACTGACAACACCTAAAGTCATTTTCCCACCACCGGGCTTTTGGGTCGTACGTTGGTTTGCGTGCAGCCCGCAGCAACACCTGGGTTTATCAGGGTCTGATCCACCAGGAACCCGGTCACAGACCGTGCCCGGGGGGGTTGACCCCGGGGCTCTCTCCATTAAAATCCAGTAGACGTTACGTATAGGGCGTTATTCTTTTCAATTGTTTTATTTGCACCTTTGTGATGGGGGATATATGTTTTTTTTCGTGACTGAAAAGAACACTTTCATAATTTTTCAAGGGAGGGAAAGAGGGTTTCTGCAGTTCTTATAAATCGGAGTTCCCCCAGTCTGAACCTGGAAAAATGTTTATTTTTGTTTTCCTTTTAAAATCATTTTAAAATTTTTAAAAGAACAAGATTGTGATGAGTGTAACAATTGAATTGGGAAGTATCATTGGGGGGGGGGGGGGAGTGTAAGCAATAAGGGTGGGTTCCTTTATACTTAAACACTTGTGTACTTGTAGGCAGTTAGTAAAAACATCGTGGGTTGTTTTAAATTTGTTTAATGTTTTTATGTATGTACTTTTTTCATAATTGTGTATGAATTTTTATTGTTCACCCAGTGTCAGTGTTATATATTGATAAGACCATATAGTATATTTTACATGAAGTTAAAAAAAAAATCTGGAAAGAGTGCAGGGGCACGCATCTGGTTTTTCAAGCCCTGCTGTTAAGGGAATTCAGAAATTCTTAAATTTAAACCCAAATTTTGGGTCTCGGCAAAAAAAATTTTTTTTAAAATGTCACCCTAAAGGGACCTTGTGGGGATTTTTTGTTCATTTTCTTTTTTTTTTCGCCCGATTTTTTTTATTTTGGGTACGTTTAAAGGGGATAATGTAATAAAATAAAATTTTTTCAAAAATCTGGGCCAACAAACAAGTGAGGGAAAAAAAACTATTTTGACACTTTGGGCAGCATGGAAATAAGTCACCTGTCTGATTTTTTTGGGTTATCCCGGGTTTTCTCTACACATTGCTGCTAGAAAGATAACTTTTTAACGTATTTTGTATCCAAATAAACTTTTTATTTACTTACTTAGTGGATGGACTGGCACACGGCCCTGCCCCATTATCCCGCAATATAATACACTAACACGACTTTCTGAGAAGAATGAAGTAAAAATACCTATCTTTATGCGAAAAAAAATACATTTGGAATTTTTGAGATTTACCAAAAAATCTACCTCCCCCCCCACCCCCAACAAAATAAAAAATTTTAGATAGGGCTTCCAGATGGTGCCACCAAAAGCTAAACATACTTTGTTTTATATTTTCTGTGAAAATCTTTTGATGTAATTTTAAAATGGCGTACATCAAGAAAAGACCAAAATCTTACTTTTGAAATATTGTGGAAAACGCGTTCACACCCTAAAATCAAAAAATCACGAAAACGCGCTACTTTTTGGGTTTTTCTAGGGAATAAATGATTTTTTCATTGTTTCCCGTAATATTACACCGTTTTTCTTTTGTAAAAACAGAGTAACAGGAAAACCATTTTTCTTATAGCCGGGGGCTAATAAATTAAAAATTTTCAGGCTGACCAGCACCGGGAAAATAATTTAAAATTATTAATTTTGGGGCCTCTTATGATGCTTTTTTATTTTATTTAAATTATTTCGCTATTATTTTTGAATAAAAGGTATAAGAAAAAACAAGTTTTTTAGTAATAATAACGTCATTTTAAGACATTGGTCGAAAACAAACTTTTTTTTTTTTCTTTTTCGCCGGGACTCCCGCTGGGTCTTTTCCAATATGGGGACCCGGCCTGGGGTCCCCATCTGGGAGGTCTGAGTCCTAAGTCCCCAAGGGAGGAGGCACAATCCCCCCATTGCTGGGGCTAAATTTAATGTATTAGAAAAATAGACAAAAAAAAAAAAATAAAAAAAAAAACTAAAAAAATTTACCCTCGT